>KV003972.1:26166-38232 GCA_001598015.1 Dorcoceras hygrometricum | reverse complement strand
CAGATGCATCAACAACCCAACCTATTAACTGTGGTAGCTAACCACTCGGCGCATAGGGGAAATGAGAGTGCGGAATCACCGCTCGCCCTCGCATCCTGGTAAGAAAACAGAGAAACAACAACGAACAAAGGCTACAATAGCTGAATGGAATGCGTGTATGCAACGTGCTGGAACAACAGACATATAACCATATGCAACACAACAATTACACACGGTAAGCATACACAGCTCTCACAGAGAGCAACATATCACCCAGCAATCCAAACACATCCATCTCGCAATTTATCCAAGCCAGGTTCCACGCTGAATTACAAGCTCAAGATCCGTACCTCAATTATATGCAATAACTACCACAACAAGGAGCCCGAGAGATCTGGTTAGGAACCTGCTGAACACACAACGTACAAGCATAAATCTCACGGGTCACAAGCACAAAACCCACGGCTGGGAGTTACCACTCAAACCAGCATCTAATTCCAACAATACCACTAACAGGAAGCTTAAACAAAGGCTAAGACTAAGATCCCAACAACAATTCGAAGTTCTACCCCAACGACGCAACACACGGCCGAAGACAGCAACTTCGCGATCTCGCTTTAGCCAACGACAGCCTCCAAGAATGGTATAGAAAGGAAGAGCTTCTCGAGAGGAGTCCAACGCTACCTCGCACGAACCAAACAACGGTCGGAAACGACGGGAATTCACCGGAGAAACTCACTGTGAACAGTACTAGGGTTCGAAGAACAGAGGTCGACAACCAAGATAATATTTCGCTAAGTATGGGATCTGGTGCTTGAAATCGAAGACCAAGTCTTCCTTCAATACACGCGTAAAAGCTGGTTAAAATCATCCACCAACAAAACCAGTCGACGCACGCTACAAAATACAACCAGCAGATGCAAAGAGACCAACTGCTGAATTCTCAAACAACGCTAAACAAAACGGTGTCGCAGTGACTTAACAAAACGACGTCGCACCGCTTACGTCATCAAACCTGCCACCAGCTGGTCGCCTAAAACCATCGGCTGGTTCTCAAATCCAAAAGCTGGATTGTATAACACTCAAAAGCTGATACCAGACGTTGCATCAAAACGCTGCGTTCCAACTTAATAAAACGGCGTCGCATAGCTGACGTTATTAAATCCGATCGATCACCCTCACGCACTACCAGCCGCAAGCTACAGGAAACCAGACGCAAGCTACAGTAGAGTTGACCATCATTGACATCTACTCTCAGCTGGACAACCAGACGCAACCACTCCTCACAGCTGGTACCAGGTGCAACCACCAAAACGGCGTCGCACCAACTTATCAAAACGCTACCGTTTTGCCCTCAACAAACGAGATAAAGCAGCAGCTGGATACAAACATGCTACCAGCTTTCACTTAACACAACGCATCCAGATTTCACTAAAACGACGGCGTTTAGGATCTCACGCTACCAAAACATACTACGACTGGATTTCACCAAATCGACCAGCTCTCACCACGAAACCAGCTTTCACCCAACAAAATCTCAAAAATACAAAAACTACCAGAAATGCTCTAAATGTGAAATCTGACCCGAAAATGCCAACCAAACTCTCAAACAGAGATCTGAACCACCAGAATTCTCTAAAAACCGATTAATTCCAACAAATTAATCTTAATTACATTTCAGGTCTCACATTTCTCCCCCCTTAAAAGGATGTCATCCTCGAAATCAAACAACAATCTGGAAATACAACTACACAGCAAGATACACAACAGAACTCTGCCTAACACAAGCCAAGAGTTCAAGATTACTGAGCAAACAATTAACAACAACTAGGGAAGAAATACAACCAAAAGCTACAAACTACTGGAATTTAGCTCAACAGCTACTCAAACAGATGCGGCCACTCGCACTGCATCTTTTCTTCCAGCTCCCAAGTAGCCTCTTCCCTTCCATGTTTGCTCCACTGCACCATTACCAACGGAATGGTCTTATTTCTCAGCTGTTTCTCTTTTCTGTCAAGGATCTGCAAGGGATATTCCTGATAGCTCAACGACTGATATAGCTCAACTTTGTCAGTTCCAAGGACATGAGATGGATCTGGCTCATACTTCCTCAACATGGAAACATGAAAGACGTCATGAAGAGAAGACAACTCTGACGGCAACAACAGCCGATACGCTAAAGGGCCAATCCTCTCAACAATCTCATCCTGATAGCTCAACGACTGATATAGCTCAACTTTGTCAGTTCCAAGGACATGAGATGGATCTGGCTCATACTTCCTCAACATGGAAACATGAAAGACGTCATGAAGAGAAGACAACTCTGACGGCAACAACAGCCGATACGCTAAAGGGCCAATCCTCTCAACAATCTCATACGGTCCGACGTAACGAGGGGCTAACTTTCCCTTGCGTCCAAAGCGCATCACACTACGAAACGGAGAAACTTTGATAAATACATGATCACCAACCTGAAACTCAAGAGGTCGACGCCTCTTATTCGCATAACTGGCTTGGAGATCCTGGGCAGCTTTCATCCGCTGTCTAATAAGATTCACATGATCTTTCATTTGCTGCACAAAGTCAGGGGCAGATAACTGCTTCTCCCCCACTTCTTCCCAACATACCGGCGATCTGCAATTTCTACCATATAAAGCCTCAAACGGCGTCATGCCAATCGTCACCTGATAGCTGTTATTGTAGGAAAACTCTACTAAAGACAACGCGTCTTGCCAGCTACCTCCGAAATCCAACACAACAGCTCGTAACATATCCTCCAACGTCTGGATAGTTCTCTCAGATTGACCATCTGTCTGGGGGTGATACACTGTGCTCATTGCCAATCTGGTACCCAAAGTTGTTTGCAAACTCTTCCAAAACCTGGAAGTAAACCGCGGATCTCGGTCGGAAACAATCGAAACAGGCACACCGTGCAGTCTAACAACAAAATCAACGTACAGCTTCGCCATCTTCTTCAATGAGAAGGTCATCCCATAGGGAATAAAATATGCAGACTTCGATAGTCGGTCTATAACCACCCAAATAGCATCGCATCCTCTGCTGGAACGAGTCAGATGCGTCACAAAATACATAGCTATGTGCTCCCAATTCCATTGGGGCACTTCCAAACTCTGTAACAGACCACCAGGTCTCATCCTTTCGGCCTTTACCATCTGACAGTTCAAACAACGAGCGACAAAACCAGCAACATCGCTCTTTAGGCCAGCCCACAAAAAGTGCGGCTTCAAAGCATGGTACATCTTCCGTGCACCATGATGAACACTATGTCTGCTACAATGCGCTTCCCGAAGGATCTCCTCCTTCAAATCAATCAAATTGGGCACAACCAACCTGCCCCGGAAACGCAAACAACCATCGGAAGAGACAGAATAATCCTCAAGTTCTCCAGCCCTGACCTTTAACTTCAACTCGTGGATAGACGGATCAGTCCTCTGAGCTGCTCGAATGGTAGAAACAATCTGTGGCTCCACTTGGAACGATGAAACCACAACGCAATCCTCAGCCGGGTAGAATCTCCAACCCGTAGTGTTAAGATGCTCCTGATCCTTAGAGATATACAATGACGCAAGCATCTCACTAGCCTTCCTGATCACAGGATCAGCCACTACGTTCGACTTCCCAGGCTGGTACTTGATCTCACAATCAAAGTCCTTTAGCAGCTCCATCCACCGACGCTGTCTCATGTTCAAATCGGGTTGCGAAAACAAATACTGCAAACTTTTGTGGTCGGAGTACACCACAAACTGCTCGCCATACAGGTAGTGACGCCAGATCTTCAACGCAAAGACCACCGCTGCTAACTCCAAATCATGAATTGGGTAACGAGTCTCGTGCGGTTTCAACTGCCGCGAGGCATACGCAATGACTTGACCATTCTGCATCAAAACACAACCCAATCCATTTAGCGAAGCGTCAGAGCAAACAACGAATCCAACTGATCCGAACGACAGAGCCAACACACGCGCGGTAGTCAGTTTCTTTTTAAGCAGTTGGAAAGCATTCTCACACTGTTCAGTCCAAACAAAACGCTTTGCTATACTAGAGAATCCCTCAATGAAGCGACGATAATAGCCAGCCAGACCCAAGAAACTACGAATCTCGGAAACATTCCTGGGACGCTCCCAGTTCAGAACAGCATCAACCTTATTGGGATCCACCAAAATCCCCTCGGCTGAAATCACATGACCCAAGAATACGACGCAATCCAACCAAAACTCACACTTGGAAAACTTTGCATACAACTGCTGGTCTCTCAGCGTCTGAAGGACAATACGCAAATGCTCCTTGTGCTCCAAAGGAGTCTTCGAATAGACTAAGATGTCGTCGATGAACACGATCACAAACTGATCGATAAACTCACGGAAAACTTGGTTCATCAAATCTATAAAGACTGCAGGGGCATTAGTCAATCCAAACGGCATCACCAGAAACTCGAAATTCCCGTACCTGGTACAAAAAGTAGTTTTCACGACATCTTGTTCTCTCACTCTCAGCTGATGGTACCCTGAACGAAGATCAATCTTTGAATACACCGTAGAACCTTGCAACTGATCAAACAGATCATCGATTCTCGGCAAAGGATACTTGTTCTTGACAGTGGCTTTGTGCAGTTGGCGAAAATCAATGCACATCCGCATTGAGCCATCCTTCTTCTTCACAAACAAGATGGGCGCTCCCCATGGCGACATACTAGGTCGGATAAAACCTTTCTCCAGCAAATCATCTAATTGCACCTTGAGTTCTCTCAACTCCGTAGGCGCCAGACGATAAGGAGCACGCGAAATCGGAGTTGTGTCCGGCACCAGCTCTATACTGAAGTCAATCTCCCGCCTTGGAGGAAAACCAGGAATCTCCTCTGGAAACACATCCGGGAAATGTCGCACCACAGGAACGTCACTGAGCTGAACGTGGGAAGAAGAAGACGCATCCAAAGCGTAGATCATAAAGCCAACATTCCCCAAGGACAACAAGCTGAACATTTCCATCGCTGAGACTAAGGGAATCTTCGATCTAGAATTCTGGCCATAGAAGTCCCACTTCTCGCCAGAAAAAGGCCTAAAACGAACAATTCCATGAAAACAATCCACAGAGGCCCTATAGTTGGACAGCACATCCATCCCAACTATGCAATCAAAATCCCACAGCATCAATCGGATCAAGTTTGCTAACAAGACATGCTCACCAAACCGCAACACACCATCTAACAAAACCTCCTGGGAGAACAGGCTCACACCACCAGGGGTAGAAACAGAAACGGCATCGCACAAAGAAATGGTAAACAGACCATGCTCAACAACAAACGAATCAGAAATAAACGAATGCAATGCATCGGTGTCAAACAACACACGCACAGGAAAGTCAAAGACAAGGCAAGTACCTGCGATCACCTGACTCGGTGTCTCCTCGGTCTGCTCCCTAGTGATGGTGTTAACCTGAGCATGCTGGGGTCCAGAGAAGAAAGGCTGAGACGACTGTCCGAACCGCGATGGACCAGGCTGCTGAAACGGCCTAAACTGAGTCTCACCTAATCGGGGCTGCGGAAACTGAGGGGAACGACCCCTAGACTGACCTCCTCGACCCTGAGGCTGGGCTGCGGTCTGCTGTGATCCAGCTGACGGACGCACTCTAGCAAAATGCCCGTACTGACCACAAAGGTTGCAGGAACCCTGCACACCAACACACTGCGTAGACGGATGCTTTCCACCACAAAAACCGCAAAACTAAGCCCGAGAACCACTGCTACTCGAGCTGCCCGAATCAGAAGAGCCAGAACCCGACTTCTTCTTGAACTGCTGACCGAGGGGTCGAAACCTCTGACGGTCAGACTGCTGAGCCACCTGCTGCTGATGCTGCTGCTGCTGGGGCTGATGGGCTGACTGGGAGGACTGTGAAGATTGTGCTCCCTGAATAGCAGGACGACTAACCTGCGCTACCTGCTGTCTGCGAGCATGCAAACCCTCCTCAATATCAATAGCAGTATCAACTGCTTCAGCATAGCTCTTGGGTTTGCTGGTCAACACCATCTGATACAACTCTTCGTTCAATCCCTCAAGAAATCTAGTCCGCTTGGCCTTCTCCAGGCCAGAAACATGGGGAACGTACGCCAACAGAGAAGAAAACTTCCTAGCATACTACCGAACAGTCATGGAACCCTGCTCCAGACGGTCGAACTCCCGCTCCCGGGCGTTCACATAAGACTCGGGTACATACTCCTGTCGGAAGGTCTCGCAAAAACTATCCCAAGAGATCCCAACACCGGTCTCTAACAAGGTACTCGAAGCGCCTCGCCACCAGCGCTCTGCAGCCTTCCTAAGCAAAGGGTCGCTAAACTCAGCCGAAGATCGTCATCATACTGCACCCGATCGAAAAGACCAATGATATTACGGAGCCACGAGTCCGCATCCTCACTGGACTCATCACCATTAAAGACTGGAGGGTTCATCCGCTGAAATCGTGCTATAACAACATCCATCCGCTCCACCGGGGGAGGCAAGTCATCAACCTCCTCCTCCTCATCACTAACACGAGTATGACTGCGAGCACTACGCCTATCCTCATTCTGTCCTGCTGATTCCTCAAACTGCCCCCTACCTCTACCACGACGTCTAGGCGGCATCTACGAAAACACTCAACAGGATCAAGCAAAACAGAACAGATACAGCATAGATAGCACATAACACAGAAATATGCAGCACGTAGTCACATAGTCAAGCACATGCAACACACAACACTGTGCGTAGACTCAAGTGTGATCAAAGAAATCGAGCTTATCCCAGCTTAAGCTCTGATACCAAAAATGTCAGGCCTCGTGCTCTAATCAGAGATAGAACATACAAACACATGCGGAAGCTACTAAAAAGCAGGTAAAATTTTTGCTTTTGGCCTGACGGTTTAAAACAATATAATTTAAAATAGTGCGATACTCAAAATAGATATCCCAGTTCATAAAAATGACCAACAGTATAGCATAACGACAGCAACGATAACATGTATCAAACTCCAACAACCAAATACAACGACAAAGCGCAGGGCATCCCCCTGGCTAAGAATACTGATACATATAAACAACACACAACACTGTGCGTAGACTCAAGTGTGATCAAAGAAATCGAGCTTATCCCAGCTTAAGCTCTGATCCAAAAAATGTCAGGCCTCGTGCTCTAATCAGAGATAGAACATACAAACACATGCGGAAGCTACTAAAAAGCAGGTAAAATTTTTGCTTTTGGCCTGACGGTTTAAAACAATATAATTTAAAATAGTGCGATACTCAAAATAGATATCCCAGTTCATAAAAATGACCAACAGTATAGCATAACGACAGCAACGATAACATGTATCAAACTCCAACAACCAAATACAACGACAAAGCGCAGGGCATCCCCCTGGCTAAGAATACTGATACATATAAATATGCTATACGCCACTGGAATACTCTAACCACCTCCTGGGGCGCCACCAGCTTGGTTAAAACCACGACCAGCAGTAAAACCTGGGTTTCCTGAAAACAACACAACAAGGAAAACAACCAAGCTCCAGAGGGACATGGGGTCAAACCCCAGTACGGAGAGCAACTATAAAACAGCAGTAAACAGCAAAAATAAAATGCAGATGCTATGCATGAGGAAGGAGACAACAGCTCAACGGAATCTGCAACAGAAATATGTGGCCACGGTGAGTGTAGGACATGTAGGTGCTACCCACTCACCCCTACTCGCCCACCCTTACCAGATGCATCAACAACCCAACCTATGAACTGTGGTAGCTAACCACTCGACGCATAGGGGAAATGAGAGTGCGGAATCATCGCTCGCCCTCGCATCCTGGTAAGAAAACAGAGAAACAACAACGAACAAAGGCTGCAATAGCTGAATGGAATGCGTGTATGCAACGTCCTGGAACAACAGAGATATAACCATATGCAACACAACAATTACACACGGTAAGCATATACAGCTCTCACACAGAGCAACAACATCACCCGGCAATCCAAACACAGCCATCTCGCAATTTATCCAAGCCAGGTTCCACGCTGAATTACAAGCTCAAGATCCGTACCTCAATTATATGCAATAACTACCACAACAAGGAGCCCGAGATATCTGGTTAGGAACCTGCTGAACACACAACGTACAAGCATAAATCTCACGGGTCACAAGCACAAAACCCACGGCTGGGAGTTACCACTCAAACCAGCAACTAATTCCAACAATACCACTAACAGGAAGCTTAAACAAAGGCTAATACTAAGATCCCAACAACAATTCGAAGTTCTACCTCAACGACGCAATACACGGCCGAAGACAGCAACTTTGCGATCTCGCTCTAGGCAACGACAGCCTCCAAGAATGGTATAGAAAGGAAGAGCTTCTCGAGAGGAGTCCAACGCTACCTCGCACGAACCAAACAACGGTCAGAAACGACGGGAATTCGCCGGAGAAACTCACGGTGAACAGTACTAGGGTTCGAAGAACAGAGGTCGACAACCAAGATAATATTTCGCTAAGTATGGGATCTGGTGCTTGAAATCGAAGACCAAGTCTTCCTTAAATACACGCGTAAAAGCTGGTTAAAATCATCCACCAACAAAACCAGTCAACGCACGCTACAAAATACAACCAGCAGATGCAAAGAGACCAACTGCTGAATTCTCAAACAACGCTAAACAAAATGGTGTCGCAACGACTTAACAAAACGACGTCGCACCGCTTACGTCATCAAATCTGCCACCAGCTGGTCGCCTAAAACCATCGGCTGGTTCTCAAATCCAAAAGCTGGATTGTATAACACTCAAAAGCTGATACCAGACGTTGTATCAAAACGCTGCGTTCCAACTTAATAAAAAGACGTCGCATAGCTGACGTCATTAAATCCGGTCGATCACCCTCACGCACTACCAGCCGCAAGCTACAGGAAACCAGACGCAAGCTACAGTAGAGTTGACCATCATTGACATCTACTCTCAGCTGGACAACCAGACGCAACCACTCCTCACAGCTGGTACCAGGTGCAACCACCAAAACGG
Organism: Dorcoceras hygrometricum; assembly: GCA_001598015.1. Classification (NCBI taxonomy): domain Eukaryota; kingdom Viridiplantae; phylum Streptophyta; class Magnoliopsida; order Lamiales; family Gesneriaceae; genus Dorcoceras; species Dorcoceras hygrometricum. Next base: position 29,207 of record KV003972.1, on the reverse strand, counting down.
CGTCGCACCAACTTATCAAAACGCTACCGTTTTGCCCTCAACAAACTAGATAAAGCAGCAGCTGGATACAAACATGCTACCAGCTTTCACTTAACACAACGCATCCAGATTTCACTAAAACGACGGTGTTTAGGAATCTCGCGCTACCAAAACACACTACGACTGGATTTCACCAAATCGACCAGTTCTCACCACGAAACCAGCTTTCACCCAACAAAATCTCAAAAATACGAAACTTCCAGAAATGCTCTAAATGTGAAATCTGACCCGAAAATGCCAACCAAACTCTCAAACAGAAATCTGAACCACCAGAATTCTCTAAAAACCGATTAATTCCAACAAATTAATCTTAATTACATTTCAAGTCTCACACTAACTGCTGGTGCTGTCTCATTTCCCTTATAGATCAGTCTTACCATTTTCCCTACCGCCGGCCCTATCTCCAGCAGAACTATATTATCCGTTAAGATCTGACATCACACTTTTACAGCCCACATGGCCAACCAGATCAAGCGACGCAACGTCAGCAGCTTGACGTACGAGAATTTCCCAGGAGGTCACCCATCCCAGTACTGTTCTCACCCATGCACGCTTAACTCAACACTTTCTTCAAATTTTAAGTTGTTGTTGAGAAACATTTTATTTGTTCCTGAATTAATAAAGAACATTATTTCCATTTCTATGCTTGATATTGATGAATATTCTTGTCAGTTTGCCAATTCGATTTGCAATTTACAAGAATGGATGTTTAATTGGAATTGAGGAACGCGAAAACGATCTATACGCCTTAAAATTGAGAGAAGTTCCAACTCGCGATGTGGAAACACACACAACAACAATAAAAAGGAAAAACGATAGTCTGAACCCGGCACAACTTTGGCATGCTAGGCTAGGTCATATTTCCTTAAATAGGATGAACAAGTTGATTAGGAGCGACATGTTTAATATGTCTGATATTAACTCCTTACCAACTTGTGAATCCTGTCTCAAAGGAAAAATGACAAAATTGACGTTCACGGTCAAGCCTGAACGCTCAAGGTCTATTGGATTTGATCCATACTGATGTGTGTGACCCACTTAGCATTGGTACTAAGTCCGGTCACACCTACTTCATCACATTTATCGATGATCACTCTAGGTATTGGTACTTGTACTTAATGAAGCACAAGTCTTAATCCTTTGAAAAGTTCAAATAATTCAAGGCTGAAGTAGAAAATCAATTGGGAAGGAGTATTAAAACACTTCGATCCGATCGAGGTGGAGAATACTTGAGTGCCGAATTTCAAGACTATCTTAAAGAGAATGAGATTCTCTCTCAGTGTACCCCTCCGGACACACCACTGTTAGAGTAGATGCCCAACTAGCCAACTTGTGGCGTGTGGGTTCATAGACTCTTGTATGAAACGATCTTTATATATGATATTCGCATTTATTTATGGCATTCTTTACTTTCATTGTGTTGTATAATGATTAAAAATTACGTTGAGTAAAGACCTAGAATGCACTATAGTGTATGTTAGATGTGATAGTGGGTATGACGGCTATCATGAAACACATCTAATAGTCACTGTGTATTCTGAACACGTTCCTAGTCGATTGGGCCGTCAAAACAAGGATAAGGCCGCCCGAGCTCGAGACTAGTATCTGCGATGCGAAGTATCATGTTTCATTGGTAGGGAACATTGTGATGTTCTGAGTATGCAGATAGATAGTGACCTGGTGATCTATCGAACTACCCTCGTTCGGACTTTCCAAGTGGTTACCATTTGTTGAGTGGATAAGTCCGAGGTCTTGGTTGTACTGATTAGTCCTCACGACTCGAAATGTCATTGAGACTCTACATAATAGGCATCTCACTTTGACCCGTTTGCCGACTCACTTGGGGTCGTTAGGAGGCGGGATTGGGTGAGGCCCCGATGCATGTAGGAGTCGACGCATCGTTGTCGAGGATTCACCGCTCGCAGACATGCGTGGATATCCTATGTTATCTGAGGAGACGATAGTGTATAAATATCTGGCCAGAGTACTAGAAGTGTTTTAGGTAAATGGGTTTACCTAGTTACACTCGCGATGTCACTATTCGATCTCCAAGATGTATGCATAGCTATCGGATCTATAGCGACTCTCGATTTACCAATGGTCGTTGATCTGATCGGGATATATGGATTGAAAGGACCGTACTGTACGCTAACCACGACCAACTTGTTCTTTTAGGCACTATCAGTGATACCTAGGGGATCATGGGGCGATGTTTCTAGACGCTTTACCATGATCCGTTGGACAAGTCCGAAATTGTGATTTCGGAGCCGCAATGGTTGTGGGCCCACGGCTAGCTGTATCCCTGAACCATTGAGGGTCACACAAGTACTGGATTCGTGATTCCAGCACGGAAACTGAGCTCAATGTGTTGAGATTTAGGGAGTGCGACTTACTGAAAGTCAACAGGGGTCAAATCGTGATTTCCCACTGTTGAGGGGCAAAACTGTCATTTGGACTAGGTGATCTGAAAAATAGTTTTTCGCATCATAATATTCAGTTTTGGAAACTGAGTCGATCGGTCCGATCTGATCGTCGATCGGAGTTATGATGAAACCGCAATGAATTAAACGAACTGAATGTTCATATATGGACTTGGGCCTGACCCAAGTCCAATGGGCCGGTTCAAGCCCAAGTATATTTAATATATACTAATGTGTGATTAGGGCTTAATTCATAACAACAAAACACCTAACCCTAGCTCCTAAGATTCGGCCGCCTCCCTCTCCTCACTAGCCGTCGCCGCCGTCGGCCACCACGCCGCCGCCGCCGCACCTCTCCGGAGTTGCTCCGGCCAACTTTTCGAGGAGTTTCTGTCCGCGTTGATCTCGTCAGGCCTTCTAGTGCAGGCTGACGAAGGAGTCTCCCTTCCGGTCGTGGACCTGATTGACGAATCTACAGCCGCCTACCGAGAAGAGCCAGTCTCCTTGCGATTCTGGTTGGAGCTAGGCGCCTGTCGCCAGCAAGGTAACTGACTAAACGCCCTATGAATGGTTCATAGTTTG
>KV003972.1:0-26018 GCA_001598015.1 Dorcoceras hygrometricum | reverse complement strand
TAATCGAACCTTGATGGACATGGTTCGATCTATGATGAGTTTCATTGAACTTCCTATCTCGTTTTGGGGCTATGCGCTCGAAACCGCGGTAATGTTGTTGAACAATGTCCACACCAAGGTAGTGGATAAAACTCCATATGAGATATGGATGGGCAAACCACCCAAGTACTCGTACTTGAGGATTTGGGGATGTCCTGCTTACGTGAAGCAGACAGTGGGAGATAAGCTGGATAATAGATCCATCTTATGCTCATTCATTGGATATCCAAAGAATTCATTAGATACTACTTCTACTATCCCAATGAAACAAAAGTGTTTGTTTCTAGAAATGCCACCTTTCTGGAAAAGGAATTTCTACTTGATAGAAAAGGCAAGATAGTATAACTCGAAAAGGTTCGAGAACCAACTGAAGTACCAAGTGAATCTCCCACACCTCAAGGGCCAATCCTTGATATGGACACACATAGGAGATCTGAAAGGGTTCCTAGGGCTCCTGTTAGATATGGTTTCCTCTTTAAGATGATCAAAGTAATCAAACTACTGGATGTGATCCAAGAACCTTCAAGGAGGCAATTTCTGATGCTGATTCTAATTTGTATCTTGAAGCAATGCAATATGAAATTGACTCAATGCATTCGAACCAAGTCTGAACACTCGTGAATCCTCCCGAAGGAACAGTTCCTATTGGGTGTAAATGGATACACAAGAGAAAACTTGGGCATGATGGTAAAGTACTGACCTACAAGACGCAACTGGTCACGAAAGGTTACACTCAAAGACAAGGTGTTGACTATGATGAAAACTTTTCACTAGTCACAATGTTCAAGTCAATTAGAATCCTACTAGTCATAGCCGCATGGTACGACTATGAGATATGGCAAATGGATGTGAAAATTACGTTCCTTAATGGAAACATTAAGGAAGAGATCTATATGACGCAGCCTGAGGGTTTCACATCTGTAGGAAGTGAGCATAAAGTATGCAAACTACAGAGATAGATCTACGGTCTCAAGCAAGCATCGAGAAGTTGGAACCTGAGATTTGATGAAACAATTAAATAATTTGGTTTCATCAAGAATCCCGAGGAGCCATGTGTGTATAAGAAGGTAGCTAAAATGCTGTGACATTTCTTGTACTTTATGTTGATGACATTCTACTCATTGGAAATGATGTAGGAATGCTGCAGTCAACTAAAGTATGGTAGTCTAGTAGATTCTCGATGAAGGACATGGGGGAAGCATCCCACATTCTAGGAATACAGATCTATAGAGATAGATCGAAAAGGATGCTCGGACTCACCCAAGCGACCTACATCGATACCATACTTAAGCGGTTCTCTATGGAAGAGTCAAAGAGACGACACCTACTATGTGCCACGGGGTCACTCTATCTAAGTCTATGTGTCCAAAGACTGATAAGGAGATAGAGAGTATGACATGTGTGCCATATGCCTCGGCAATATGTAGTATTATGTATGGTATGATCTCGACTAGACCGAATATCGCATATGCTCTGAGTGTCACGAGCCGCTACCAAGCCGACCCCGGCCAAATGAATTGGAAGGCTGTGAAAGATATTCTTAAGTACTTACGAAGGTCTAAGAATATGTTCATGGTCTATGGGGGTGGTGAACTGAAATTGGAAGGCTACACTGATTCTGGCTTCCAATGCGATGTGGACAATTCGAAGTCAACCTCTGGATTTGTATTCATGCTCAATGGTGGTGCTGTCTATTGGAAGAGTTCCAAGCAAGACACTATCATGGATTCAACCACTGAGGCTGAGTACATTGCAGCATCAGCTGCTGCTAAAGAGGCAGTTTGGATGAGGAATTTCGTCCAAGAGTTGGGCGTGATTCCTGAAGGAGTTGGTCCAGTCCCGGTGTACTGTGACAACACGGGTGCCGTTGCACAAGCAAAGGAACCTAGGTCTCACCAAAGATCCAAACATATACTAAGGAAATACCACATAATCCAGGATATTGTGGCTAGAGGTGACATAGCAGTTGATAGAGTCGCCTCTGTAGACAACATTGCTGATCCACTTACGAAGCCCTTTCCAGGACCATTGTTTGAAAAACATCACGAAGCAATGGGACTGTGTCTCATGAGTAGTTGGCTTTAGGGCAAGTGGGAGATTGTTAGAGTAGGTGCCCAACTAGACAACTTGTGACGTGTGGGCTCTTGTTGACTCCATGTAAAAAGGATCTTTATTTATGAAATTCTCATTATTTTATGACATTCTTTATCTTCAGTGACATAGCAGTTGATAGAGTCGCCTCTGTAGACAACATTGCTGATCCACTTACGAAGCCCTTTCCAGGACCATTGTTTGAAAAACATCACGAAGCAATGGGACTGTGTCTCATGAGTAGTTGGCTTTAGGGCAAGTGGGAGATTGTTAGAGTAGGTGCCCAACTAGACAACTTGTGACGTGTGGGCTCTTGTTGACTCCATGTAAAAGGATCTTTATTTATGAAATTCTCATTATTTTATGACATTCTTTATCTTCATTATTATGATTACAATTGTTGGTTAAAGACCTTGAATGCAATATAGTGTATGTTACATGTGATAGTGGATTTGATGGCTATCATGAAACGCATCTAATAGTCACTGTGTATTCTAAACATGTTCCTAGTCAATTGGGCCATCCAAAAGAGGATAAGAGCCACCCGAGCTTGAGACTAGCATCTGCGATGCGAAGTACCACGTTCATTGGTAGGGAACATAGTGATGTTCTAAGCATGCAGATGGATTGTGACCTAATGATCTATCGAACTACCCTCGTTCGGACTTTCCAAGTGGTTACCATTTGTCGAGTGGATTAAGTCCGAGGTCTTGGTTGTACAGATTAGTCCTTATTACTCGAAACGCCATTAAGATTCTACATGATAGGTGCCTCACTTTGACCCGTTTACCGACTCAGTTGGGGTCATCAGGTGGTGGGGTTGGGTGAGGTCCCGATGTATGTAGTAGTCGATGCTTCGTCGAGGATTCACCACTCGCCCTTGTGCGTGAATATCCTATGCTATCTGAGGAGACAATAGTGTGACAAATCTCTGGCCAAAGTACTAGATGTGTTTTAGGTAAATGGGTTTACCTAGTAACACATGCGATGTCACTATTTGATCTCCAAGATGTATGCATGGTTATTGGATCTCTAGCGACTCTCGATTTACCAATGATCATTATCTGATCGGGATATTTGAGTTGAAAGGACCGTACTGTATGCTAACCATGACCGACCAGTTCTTGCAGACACTATCAGTGATACCTAGGGGATCATGGGGCGATGTTGCTAGACGATTTACCATGATTCGATGGGTAAGTCCGAAAATATGTTTTCGGAGTCACAAATGTTGTGTGCCCATGACTAGTTGTATCTCTAAACCATTGAGGGTCACACAAGTACTGGTTTCCCAATTCTCGTATGGATATGGTACTCAAAGTGTTGATTATAGTAGGAGGAAGGTTGGGAGTGTGAATTCCTGAAGGTAGCTAAGGGAGTAGGACTTTCATATTTAGCTAATGAGAGTAAACCTGTCATATATAGATTTAGTGGTCCAAAAATTTGATTTTGCATCATAATGATCAGTTTTGTAAACTGAGCACATCGGTGATATCTGATCATCGATCGAGATTATGATGAGACCACAATCGAGGGAGTCGAAACCGAATGTTCACAGTTTGACTTGAACCGAATGTTCACTGTTTGAGTTGAACCGAATGTTAACTGTTCGAGTTGAACCGAATGTTCACGGTTTGAGTTGAACCGAATGTTCACTGTTTTGTTCAAATCAAACTCTATCCCTAAATCTGTAAATATGGAAATGAGGAGATACTTTCAAGAGTGAGAATGAAAATCACCAAAAGCTATTCATCAAACTCCTCCCCTCTCCCTTCCTCCCTCGTCGTCTCCGCCTTCGCCGTCGGAATTTGTTCCAACCATCTCGGCGAGGAGATTTCGTCCGTGAAATTTTCATCGGTTTTCTAGTGTAAACCGGTTAAGGAGTTGAGATTCTGGTCGTGGACCGGATTAGGCGTCGATCCAGCCATTCAATCGTTTAAGTGCCAATTCCCTTGTGAAATTGGTCGGAGCCAGGCGCCTAGACGCCATCAAGGTAACTTCTGAACATTCTATGAATGTTTTTTATTATTGTATAGGTGTATTGACCATTCTCGGGCTCAATTTTCAAAATCTTCCACTGCGCCCGGGAGCGGGATTCGAATCCGCCGCTGCGCCAACATCATCTTACTTCAAGATTAAAAGCACTTGAACTCACTGAGGACTTGATAGTGCATTTATTTTTTATATCTCTTCCAATTTAATCAGTTTAAAGTGAGCTATAATTGTCAAAGAGACTTGGTCTCTGAATGAGCTCATATCTCACTATGTTCAGGAAGAGGAAAGGTTGAAGAAAAGACAAGACAGGAAGTGCTCATTTTGCTTCTAACCCTAAAGTGAAGGATAAAGGAAAGAAAAGAAAGGATAAGAAAGCCACAGTTACAAGAACTCAAAAGAAACAAACAGTAAACCCAGTGATCCTCAGAGTTCTCATTGTTTCTTTTGTTGTGGTGAAGGGCATATGAAGAAGCTATGCACAAATTATCACGCTTGGCGTGTTAAAAATGGTATGCTTCTGAATGTGGTTTGTTCTGAGGTTATTTTAACTTCAGTGCTTAGACATATGTGGTGGATAGATTCTGGTGCAACTACTCACATCAGTGTGTCTATGCCGGGTTACCTGGATTTCCAAAAACCAATGATACTGAAAAATTCCTCTATTTGGTGATGACAAGAAAGTTCAAGTTGAAGCAATTGGAAAATTTAGATTATTTTTAAAAACTGGAATATATTTGGATTTTTTTTTTTAAACATTTATTGTACCATCTGCAGGCGAAATTTGATTTCTATTTCTGTATTGGACAAAAATGGTTTTTCTTGTTCATTTTGAAATGGAATATCTAGTTTGTTTTGTGATTCAAATTTTGTTGGTTCTTGTTTTTTATCAAGTAATGATAATCTATATTCGTTAGATATTATTGCTTCTTTTAATTAAATCCTACATATTATTCAAGGTACTAAAAGAAAATTAACCAATGAGAATTCGTTGTATTATGAACAAAAGATTGGGACATATCTCTACAAAGAGAATACAGAGATTTGTGTCAGATGAAATTCTCGAGCCTTTAGATTTCACAACTTTTAATATTTGTGTAAATTGTATAAAAGGCAAACAAACCAACAAAAGGAGATTTGAATCCCATAGGACTTCAGATGTCTTGGAACTTATACATACTGATATTTGGGGACCATTCGCTTCAGCTTCTTGGAATGGTCAACAGTATTTTATAACGTTCACAGGCAATTTCTCGAGATATGGTTTCATTCATCTCATTCATGAAAATGCACAGTCATTGGATGTGTTCAAAAATTATAAAGCTGAAGTTGAGAACCAACTCTCAACAAAAGTATTAAAAGCATCAGATCTGACCGTGGTGGCGAATATTATGGTCGATATGACGGTTCAGGTGAACAACGTCCAGGACCTTTTGCTAAATTCCTAGAGAATGCGGTATCGTCCCATAGGACACCGTGCCGGGCTCGCCCACTATGAATGATGTTGCTTAGAGACGAAACAGGACACTTAAAGACATAGTAAGGAGTATGATTGCTCATTCTACATTACCAGAATCACTCTGGAGAGAAGCACTAAAAATTGCAACGTATATCGTTAACAGGTTCCCACTAATCAACTACTAAAACCTCTTATGAACTTTGGACATGCAAAAAGCCTAGTTTGAAGCATTTGCATGTTTGGGGATGTCCAGCTGAGGCAAGGCCTTATAAGCCTAATGAAAGAACGCTGGACTCTAGGACAGTCATTGTTATTTTATCGGATACTCTGAAAGATCCAGCGGGTACAAATTTTATGATCCCAAAGTCGATTTTCGAGTCGAGAAATGCCCGGTTCTTTGAGGACGTCGAGTTTGCGGGAGGAGTTAAGGTTCGTGATATTGTATTTGAAAAGTAGTATGTCAATATTCCCACAGGTGTTTTGGACATCGATCAGGATCTCATTCCTGGCCTTGATGAATGACCAAGACACAATACAACTAGACGATATTGGAGATCCTCTTATCCAAAAAAATGTTTCAGATGAACAAACTCCAGCATCTCAAGAACCTATGCTATTAAGAAGATCCACCAGATAGTGAAGAAATGCAGTGCCAGATGACTACATTGTATTTCTTCAAGAACATGAAGTAGACATTGGATTGATGGAGGATGATCCTATCACCCTTCGTCAAGCCATGGAAAGTTCTAACCCTCTCAAATAAATTGATGCCATGAATGATGAAATAAAGTCCATGATGGACAATGACGTGTGAGATCTTGTCACATTGCCTAAAGGTGCAAATCCCATTGGTTACAAATGGATATTTAAAACCAAGAGGGATTCGAAAGGCAATGTTGAGAGATTCAAAGCCCGTCTTGTCGCAAAAAGGCTTTACTCAAAAGGAAGACATTGACTATAAAAAGACTTTCTCTCATGTTTCTTTGAAATACTCTTTCAGAATTGTAATGGCATTAGTGTCATATTTTGATCTTGAGTTACACCGGATGGAAGTGAAGACAGTAATTCTCAATGGTGACATTGATGAAACAATTTATATGAGGCAGCTATAAATCTTTGTGTCTGGAGACCCATATAACATGGTATGCAAACTCAAGAAAAATCCATCTATGGACTCAAGCAGGCATCTCGACAATGGTATTTCAAGTTTCATCAAGTGATCATCTCATTCGGTTTTGAGATGAATATGGTTGATGATTGTGTATACACAAGCTCAGTGGGAGCAAATATATCTCTCTGGTTTTATATGTTGATGACATCCTTTAACGATATAGAATTGTTGCATGACACCAAGAGATTTCTCTCTAAGAATTTTGAGATGAAAGATCTTGGTGATACATCATTTATTCTGGGTATCCAAATACATCGGGCTCGTTCTCGCGGTATTCTTGGATTATCACAAAAGAACTATATCGAAAAGATTCTCAAGCGTTATGGGATGCACGACTGTATATCGGGTGATACCCCTGTCGCTAAAGGAGATAAGTTCAGTCTCAATCAGTGTCCTAAAAATGTTTTTGAGAAGAAAGAAAATTGAGAAGATTCCCTATGCCTCAGCAGTGAGAATTCTGATGTATGCTCAAGTATGTACACATCGGAAATTGCGTACGTGACACAATGTTGGGACGATTTTTAAGTAACCCAGGAATGGAACATTGGAAAGCAGTCAAAAGAGCTTTACTGTACTTACAGAGAACAAAGAATTACATGCTCACATATCGGAGGTTGGATCAGCTTGAGATCATTGGGTACACTGACTATGATTTTGCTGGATGCAAAGATAGTATGAAATACACATAAGGCTATGTCTATCTCCTTGTTGGAGGTGTCATTTCTTGGAAGAGTGCTAAACAGTCTGTTATATCATTTTCTACTATGGCTGCTGAATTTAGAGCCTGTTATGAAGCATCCAATCATGGAATATGGTGCGGAGTTTTGTCACGGGACTGCGCATTGTTGATAGTATTGAAAGACCATTAAAGTTACATTGTGATACTAAATCAGCGGTTTTATATTCCAATAACAACAGGAGCACTACGAAGTCAAAGCATATCAACATCAAGTCTTTGGTTGTTAAAGAAAGAATTCAGAGTGGACAATTGTCTATTGGACATATCAGTACAAACTACATGGTTGCGGATCCGCTTACTAAGGGAAAACTGCCCAAACAGTTTCATGAGCACATTGCTCACATGGGCGTTGGGTCAATTGAGAATATTCAGTTTTAGTGGGAGTTTGTCATATTATATGTTTATCTATTATTAGATAATTTTTTGGTTACATACTGTTTATGGATTTTCTGCCGAAATAAAGTTTGAATTTGCATTCACACTCTGATAATATTAAAGTTTGATCTCAAATAAAGTTTACGGGTGGACCAGTTGGAAATAGGCACGTTGTGATCACATTGCATGAAATTTCCTTGCTACACATCCATATCATAATCTATTTTGTTCAGTTGTTTTAAAACATGTGAACATTGATGGGTCAAGTTACCATAGTGTAACAAATGCTGCTTTGATCTTGTGTTGACACAATTGATGGACGAGATTGGTGGTAGTTACATTTCAGTAATACAGAATCTCTAAGCTCATAAGGTTATTTTCACAACACATAGCCATAAAGGTTACACATGCAGCCCAAGTGGGAGATTATTGGATCTATTACTTATATGGGCTTATATGTGAAATGTTATAATGTTGTGGGTTGTTTGACAAAGTTATGCCCGAATTAATTGATCAACTAAAGTTTTGGATTATTGGGTTTTAATGTATCTAATAGGATTTGGGCCTTTTATGTGTAACACCTAAATTATAATTTCTGTTTTAATGATGGGCTAAAATAGAAATTGCAGGAGATAATTCAAAGAATTATCTATATATTGGTTATGGTCCCCAGATCTGGCGTATCACGTTTCCTATTCTAAATCTCATTATTAGAATAAGAATCTGAGAGAAACAAAAGGACTCTCACGAAGAATGCTCAGATCTGGAAAATCAACCTATCGTTCTCGAAGAATTCAGGACTATGGCTTCAGGTACACTTCCGCATTCAGCTACAGATACAGTTATCAGATCTAATGATTTTAACATTTTTATGATTCTGGAATTATTCATGAACCTTAATTTTACAACATTTACATTTGAAGCGGATCTTTCAGTAAACCGATAAAATAGTATCATCTTCTCCAATTCCCCAATTCATCATTTATCAAACCCAAATTTAAAACATCTCCAAGTTTGATGCAAGATAGATACACTCATACGCCAATTTTATCAAACTATAGGTATTTTAAGGAGAAAATCGAACCAAAAATACCAAAGAATTAAACACAAAGGATCAAGACTTCGGTTTTTTTAAATTTGATACGAGAATATGATTGAAAGTTGAATAGGAGAAGAATGGACACTGTTGGGGATCGATTTATGGACCCTATATTAATGTGCAATGACTAGTCATTCGATCAATAACTAGTACTAGAGGATGTAACCAGATCGAATGATAAGACACAGGATTCAACCAGAAGTTGAAGCCGGGTTCGCAAAGATCAAGCTGGTTTCAGCTAAAGTTGAAACCAGCCCAATACAAGGCTAGCGCTAAACATGCCAGTTCCAGCTGGAAGACTAGAACCAGCTCGACACTTCGGCCGAACGATCTGGTTAACTTAACTTGAGCTGCAATAGCTCATTGTTCTTGAATACTTTGTGCACCGAGATACAGATTAGTAATGTAAATAAAACATGCGGAAATAACTCAAACTGCACTCTATCGTTCGAAGCCCAAATAAACAGTTTTAACAACATAAACAAATATGTGATGCGTATGAATGGAAACACTGAAAACAGTAAAGAAAGATACGCTGAATTTGTTTATGGAAGTTCGGAGCTCAATCTCCTACGTCTCCCCTTCTTCCGCCACAGGAAGGATCCACTAGAAGACTTTGATTACAACGACCCTCGCTGCAACCCACTCCTATGACCCGCAGCCGCAAGAACTCCTAGCATCTACCACTGCACACCAGCCCGCAAGCTGTGTGACTAACTCACTTCTTTTACGCCTCAGTGAGAAAGGCTACAAGGACTTGTTTAAAGTCTTTGTCCAAAGACTACACACACTTCTTTAACGTCTCAGTACGAAAGACAACTAGAATTGTTTAACGTATCTGTCCAAAGACTACAATGGAGAGCATTGAATCACATTCACTCTGATCTATCTCGCTCAACTCTCGAATGTGAGTGAATGTGTGTGTGTGTGAGATTTACAGTGTAAGCACAGTCTCTCAATGATTAAATCTCTCACACCCTGGGAAGTGCTCCTAGTTAGAGCTGGTTTTTCATTGTCTTCCCAGGTTCAATGTTGTGCGTTTCTTGATTTTATATTTGGATTTCGTGCAACTATGCTCTCTCTGTTTGCACATTGTTTCTTCTGTCCCATTGCGCCTATATATAAAGCCGCTGCTTGGATATATCCGTTGGACACAAAGATGTAGCCATTCTGAAAAGTCTTCTGACGCATATGTAATTTGTGTCCTTTGGCTTTTAATTCGTTGCTGGCTTTATGTGACTTGAGCTCTGTTTATCGGCGATTCTGCAGCATTTTGCTAAATTCGAGCTCTGTTTGTTTGTTCCTAATGTGGACAATGCAATGTAAATCAGTTTGAACCAATTAAATTGGTCTTCGTAGATTGTTCAAACTGTTTTGCTTGATCAGATTGATTTGTCTGGCTCTGGTCTTTCAGCTGGTCGGTTCTCATCCAACTGCTCCGTTCTGTTCGTTGAGCTGGTTTGACTTTAACCAGCTTGCCAGCCTGTTTATCGTCCAGTTCTCCACAGAACTGGTCTTTTGCGAGCTGTTCTCTCAGCTGGTCTCCTTCCAGCTGATCTTCGAGCTGGTTTGCACTGAGCTTGTTGCCCAGCTCGATTCCATCTTTGTACCAGCTCGCAGGCTTAAAGTTCGGCTGGGGGACCAAGTATGAGAATATGCAAGTGTGGGATCATCTTGCATATTTCCGCATAGGACCATTGCTATCCCCTCCGAAATGGTCCGACTACTTCGTCGAGACCTAAGCCATTCGTCGGCCAAACATCTTCGTTTAGGCCTCCGAAATTGCGTTGGCTACGCACTCAATCACTGCTCTTGTACACTGCACTTGATCTGCGCTTGAGCCGTTCTGTACTTGAGCATTCTACACTTCAACTCTGCACTTCAGTTCTGCTCTTGATTCTGCGCTTGAACTGCTCTTCATACTCTGCGCTTGATCTTCGTGCTGCTCCAACATCCAGCTGATGAACCAGCTTGATGTTCCCTGCACTTCTGGAAGTAAACTGCCGAATCAGCTCAGGCGTCCCCTCACTGTCATAACTTGGATATCTTCGACCAGTTCAGCTCAGGCGTCCCCTCACTGTCATAACTTGGATATCTTCACGTCTACTCCAGTCTAAGTAAGCTGCGCATGTCAAGTAGAGCATTAGTATAATAAAAACAGATTTTGTGTGAATCAAAACTCAGATTCTGTTCAGTCACTCTAACCTACTGGCATCCAAACTTTGGTAATCTGTACACCCGTATGCTACACTATGAACAAATAATCTCGTGGTATCTGTTGCTAATGGATATGGAATCTGATTTAAGCCACATGGCAAGTAAACCATAGAAATTTCCTGTAAACACTTAGCACGCCCTACCACGACTTTTTGTCTGAAATCAAACAATTGAAAATAGACACATCACAGGAGACAAATTTAATTGCACATTGAGGTGGTGCCTGCCGTGGACTCACTCTTTTCAATTTATAAATTGTCTATCTAAACATGTATCGAAAAGACTGGAAATCACAACTACTTGTGGATAGGATGAATTTTTCCCTTGGATTTGGGTCCCGTGTTTGATCTCGAAATGAGACGGATATGAGGATTTTCTCGAAATCCCCGAATAAATGGGAATGATAATAGTACCCATGATCAAACTTTCCGAACCCATTTTGATCATATATATATATATATCTATATATCTATATATATATATAAATTTGATATGGTGGGCACCCCACATGGGCATCAGGCTGACGTGACAGCACCAAAAAGTGTCACGTCAGCCTGGTGCCCATGTATGGTGCCCAATCATTTCATTATATATATATGTGTGTGTGTGTGTGTATGTGTGTGTGTGTGCATTATAGGCGGGGATGTGGATCCGTACCGATATCCATGGGGATGAGGATCACCGATTCATTTGGGGACATGAATAATAATAGCAAATCGATCCCGCCTCGCCTCTTTTACATCCCTACTTGTGGAATTCGTGAAACATGAGCTGGACTAAAAGATTCCATCTAGGAGATGTTTGGTTTCAAAATCTGGTTGGAACAGGAGGAGTATACCATGCTAAGTGTCTTTGACGATCCATATTTATATTAATTTTTAATGTCTAGCTCTCTCAAGGGTCCTCTTACCTAGGGTCCCAAGGTGTATGAGTTCTTAGGATATACTCGTACTCCAATTCATCAAATTATAGGGATTGGAGAAAACCGAACCAAAAGTACCAAAGAATTAAACACAAACTATGAAGACTTCAATTTGACTCTATAACATATTAAACGATATGAGGAGAAATATACTATATTTAAAAATTGGTTAATATTCATATTTCATCAAAATGATTCAAATCTGGAAAAAACAAATACAAGTATTAGTAACAATACGATGTCTGGATAAAGTTCAGATATTTTAAATTCGAGAATATGATTGAAGGTTGAATAAGGAGAAGAATGACCACTCTAAACCTACTGGCATCCAAACTTTGGCAACCTGTACACCCGCTGACGATGTTATATGCTATTGGATATGGCAAACCCCACATGGAATCTGATTCAAGCCACATGGCAAATAAACAATAGAAATTTCCTGTAAACACATAGCATGCCCTACTCACGACTTTTTGTCTGAAACTCAAACAAAAATAGACACGTCACAGGGAGACAAGTTTAATTGCCACATTGAGGTGGTGCCTACCGTGTACTCATTCAATTAGTTTCCATTTATAAACTTGTCATGTCTCAAAATGTATTGGAAAGATGTGAGAGTTAAATATGAGCTAGACTAAACCATTGGTGGATAATGTGAATGAAAAGCTCAAAAGAAATTTACTCGACGGTGTGGCTTAATAAGAGAGTAGAATAAGAAATTATGTATATGGGTGTTGTCCCATATTGAATAGACTTGAAAAAGTCATTCAACTTATATAGCTCGATTTTGGAGCTAAGGGTAGGGCTCTTTGGGTACCCAAGTTTTTGGGTGGACGGTGGTCGGCTCGGCTTGGAAACACATGCGCGCACGATCGGTTGGCTCGGCGTGGTATGGTGTGGTCTTTGACTAGTATTAATCCCTTTGGACAAAGTTTATTCGGATTGTTTCTTTTTTCAAACCGAACCTGCAGAATTGAATAGAACCAGTGCACAGAGAACCAGAAATAAACCCGCTGCAACTGTTGGGATGACGTGCGACCGTTCAAGGCAACCGATCACCTTCTATAAATACAAGCTGTTTGGCATGTGAGATGACATACATTTGCTTTTTGCACTCAATTTCCCTATCCGATAAATACTCTCTTTCTCCATACCAACAACGCCCTTTTATCAACACATAACCAGTGTTCGTTTCTAACTCCGAGTTCCATCCATTCTCGATTCAAACTCTGAAAGTTCAAACAAGTTTTGTTCGGTGGAATTATTAAATATGGTGCTGTACTTCGTAATTCGTAGGTCGTTGTATCTTAGGGACGAAAGCCGTAACGAGAGCACAATACTCGGATAATTTGGTCTTGCGGAAAGAGGACCTTCCTCGCCTCGACTAAGCAACAGAAACATACTACAATACTAACAAAGACCCCATCTAATCATCTGAGGAGAGATTTGGTTTTAAAACCCGGGTCGAATAGGAGGAGTATGTCATGCTAATGTGTTTTGGATGATTCACATCTATATTAGTTTTTCATGTTTAGCGCTCCGTTTCGTTAGGAAGTCAAGATTTTATTAATCCCAATTAGCCAACAACCACAAAGTCTATATCCACAATTTTTGGTAGAAAAAGAATTTGATCGACATATTAGTTAATCTGTGAAGTTAAAGTCAAAAGATGAGCTGCAATATTTTGTCTTACGAGGACAAAATCTTGATATGAATCAAAACATACATGCCTTTAGAATGTTGTCGAATAACTTGTAATGACAACTATGTTTTATCTCATTCCAGTGGGGTGATCTTTTTTTAGTATTAAATCTTCATGCCTTATCGTTATCTTATCCTTAAACAACGAAGCATTTTTCGAATTATTCGTTGAACGAAAATTGAAACTTTATGCTCCATGCGGCTATCTGATATTCATGTCAAAATCTCCACTCAAAAATGATTTGACGATGGGATAAAGATGCTGAAAACCAGTTTTCCAAATTGAAATTATCTGATAAATGCTTTTGTATGCGTCTGGTTTATTTACAGTTATTTTATTCGTTTTTCTGATGGATATACTGGTTGCAATGGAATACCTATTACATACACATTTTTCCTACAATTTATTTATTACTTATTTCTAAACGTACATGATTTTTTACAGTTGCCAGAAGAAACATAAAACAACACCTATCTTATCAAAAGGGCATTCAATTGGAACAATCGACCAATTTCAGGAAGGAAAAAGGAGGGAGAAATGCCAAGGCCTTTCTCTCTCAGGTGAAACCCATCATCTCTCTCTCTCGCTCTGTCTTTTTCTTAAATCGTGGTTTATGTATGCATTAATTTCAATTCATTTTTCCCAAAAGGCGTGTGAAATAATTCTACATGTCTTGGAATTCTAGGTCCGCGTGACAAATTCGTCTGTATGTCCTTCCTGTTCTCGATGTTTATGTTGAGAGCCCTGTTACGGTTGTCCATTGGAGCCCTGGTTCTTCATCTTTTCGCCTGCATGGGGTATGTGTATGCTTTCAAATTAGCAAGAGTATTGCCTTTCTGGGACTGCGTCGTTGTTTGCTTTTTTCTGTTTGTAATCATGGGCGGACCAAGTGGGGTCGGTGGCTTTTCCTTGTGAGGGAATTTATTTTTTATGCATAATTTTTCCAAAATGCCAAGTTTTGGAAAAAAAAAAGAAAAGAAAAATTGCTTCTGGTCCTTTCATTCCAAATCTGGTCTGCCCTATCGGTAAGATTCTTGATTAGCTACAAATATGGAACATTAATGAGGGTATCTACTTCTTCATCTTATGCATTGGTTTGGTAAAGTACGACAAGTTGTTGTTTTTAATTGTATCTTTCTTTATTTGGGGCTGATTAGATTTGCTGGATGTGTATATCTGTTCAGTTTTGATGGTTTCGATTTCTTAGGGTTGAAACCGTTGGTTTCGGTTAAATATTTTCAAACTCAAAACCGAGCCAAAACATTCGTTATCAGTTTAACCGCGGGTTGAATCTGAATCCTGTTATATCTATTTGTGTGATTTGTCGGAGGATATATGTTATTTCTTTGCTTATTTCAATAATTTTTCATTTCAAGTAAAACATTAAACCTTGTTAGATAAAGTTAAAACAGTTTTCAAATTGAAAATGATATAATGATTTGTTGCATAAAAATAAGAAGTTTTTTCAGTTTACATTTGGGTTTGATTTGGTTTTCTTGGTTTCTGCTGTTGGCTAAGTTTTGGGTTTCTGGTAAAACACAAAAAAAGTCTTGTTTTGGTTTTGGCTGATCCAGGAAGCGAAACCTAAACACCACGCGTATAACCGAAATTTTTAGCTTTGGTTTGAAACCAAAATCTTCTATTTTTGGGATTCGGTAATCATGGTTTGAGGGTTGTTTCTAGGTCTTCCTATATGACATATACCTCTAAGATTTGGTTTGTCTAATTAAGTATAATTTGTTTGTCTTAATTATGAACTCTTTTTGCTCAAATATTCTAGCTTGAGAGTGATGAATGTTCTTTATCCAGATAAATTACAGATTTTTAGTAACCAAGATAATTCACGAGTGATTGGTAAAACTGTTTAAAGAATATCTTAAAATGCTTAGCTGCTAAGATCTTTTAGAAAAGTAAGACGGTACCAGTTTAATTTTAAGATCACAGGATTTTTGTTCAAAACAATTTTAATATTTATCATTATGTCCTAAGTTACTCTTAAATCTATTTTCCTTTTTATCGTTTTTTTGTTCCAGCTCATTGACTTGTTTTCATATTCTCGTAATTTTAAAGTCATTATTCTTTTGTCCAAACTCTACACGATCTTAATTTTAAATTATGCATTGGAGTATATAAATTATTAAGCATTTTATTGACTCTAAAAGCTTAAAAGATATTTAAGATGACCGAATGAAACAGGCATTTGATTGTCTTTTTTATTCTTTTTACAAGTTTTTGTTACTTTTATTTGCATGATTATATAGAACAAAAAGTAAAAGGAAATAAACATTTGAAAGTATGGAATGTGGTTATGCGGGAATGTGCTTGATTGGTTCTTCGCTCCAAAGTGTGAAAGGAGTAGGATGAATGTTTTATTTAGAAACTGGAGTCTCAATCTGCTATATTACAATTGAAAGTTGTAACATTGATATTGTTGCTTGACAAGGGTGAGAAGGAAATGCCGAATATTTAGTTATTTACAACTCTGGAAACTTTGAGGACTTTATGAATCGAGTACCTTGAATGGTTAATATCAGTGCAACAAATATTTCTTGTCAGTGACCTGGATATAAATTATCAGTAGATAAATCTTGACTGAACTCCCCTATTCTATCTGAAAACATGTGATGGATCGGCAATACATATGGAAAAAGACAGTTATGCGTGTTTCCTTGGACAAAAATTATAGGAATACCGTTGGTAGTTGTTAGAGTAAATTGAATTCTTACAGCATGTAATACAATTTGGAACAGAGCAGTGGTTGTCTTGGGTGTGATATGAAGCCCAAACTGATTTCCTCAGCTGATGATCCTTTGAAAGGACAGAGTGGCCAAGTTTGGAGAGCTTCAAAAACTAGCATGTCAGAGAGTTTTTTTACCACCAGCACTTGTGAAATAGACAACAGTACGTTGACACATGATGCCCTTGGTGCTAGCACTTCTGTGAAATCATCTGAATTTGTCAATCATGGTAAGCTGATTACTCTTTTACACTTTTCTTCGTGATTCTTCTCGTTCCAAGCATTTGTATCATTATCACACCTTGTTTGTGAGTTATGGATCAGTTGTGTCTAAGCGTAGAGGCCTTTTGCTGTAGGTCTTCTTCTCTGGAACCAGAGCAGACAAAAATGGCTAGGGAGTAAAAAGCCTAAGAATCAGTCGCAACAGCTCCTCGAGCCCAAATTAAGGTAAAGTAGATGTCATTTACTTGTTTTGGCATAACTCAGCTCCTTAAAGATATGAAACAACTTCATAGATTAAGTTTTCAAAATCGTGATTTTCACACACTATAATGTTGTTTAAGTACCATGTTCTTTTTTCCTTTTACTTTCTCTCTGTGTCCTTATCCCCACCCTCCCTCTAACCTTTGATTTCTTTTGGTGTTTATACTTATATAGAATGTTTCTTCTACATACCACCGACAATGCAAACGTTGAGAACCACATACTTTTTTCCCCTTTTTTTGATGCAATTTCTGCTCCTGGCTCCCCTCTGTAATCGCTAAAAGTTTGACTTTGTAGTTGGAATGCAACCTATGATAGTTTACTAAGCAGCAACAAGCCATTTCGGAAACCTATTCCACTTGGGGTAAGTCTGTGTTCATTTCGTTTATTTGTTTTTAACTGTGCCATTTTATGATGGGTTCGCGATCGACAATCAATTGGCAGGAAATGGTTGATTTTCTCGTTGATATTTGGGAGCAGGAAGGAATATACGATTGAAGAAAACATAAATAGATTATATCTCGAGTTGATATTAATGAATCAGTAAAATCTTTACTTATAACTGAGAAGCTATATTGTTGTAAATTAGACAGAATTGTTGTTCCATGCCATTTTTACTTGGGGCATAAAACATAATTCCAGAAATTGGACCCTTACAACTGTTCCATCCTGACTAACTCCTACTTTTATGTCCATGTGACCATGTGATGTTCTGCATCAAAGGTCTTGTCTTTGTGGCTAATAGCATATGGATTTAGGACTTTAATCTGTAAAATATTTGTGTAAAAACTTGACAATAGTCATACACAAGAAAGACCTCATTGGAACATGGATTAATTAAGCGGCCGCTGGATGTTATTCGCCTCGAAATAGATGAATTTACCCATCTCGAACTCAATTCCTTCCCAGTTTCATACTTTCATGGTTTCACGGAATCTTGATTTCTTGGCTATCAGATAGCGATGGAAGTGGAGTTGCTAGGGGCAGTCTTTGTACACCGAAATATTCTAGTGACTTCTGGAGGAGAAATTTTGCTATATAACATCTTATAAATTTCAACTGCTTTAAAACTATTTTATTTTTCAAAATTCTGTTGCTTGGATCATGTGTATCATCTTAGTGCCGCTGCTAGATAAAGATTTGAAAATTCCTCTAGGATTATAAGGCCAAATATTCACCGTGTATTGTGTAGGTATGAGGGATTGTAGCTTTAACTTGGAGTCATAGCCAGTGATAAATTCGTGTCATGTGTACGGGTCTTCTACTAACAATAATTGTACTCGACCGAATGCTTGATATTTTATCAGTTACAGTTTCTGGTCATGGTATCTCAAATAACCATCCAAAAATTAAATTCTGAATTCAGACTAAATTGAACTTCCCTCTTGCTCTATCCTCATTCTTTTATATAGTGGAAGGGTCTTACAACTGATTGAATAAAATTCGCTATCAACTCATGATAACAAACTTTAGCATGTCTTGAAAATTCTCTGAATAAAATCCCAAAAAGCTAAACACGACCTTTATCTTGTACAACTTATAGAAACACATTAAAAGAGAGAACAAAAACTGGAGATGAATGTCGTGCTATGATCAAATGTTCATCATTAGACGAAAGTTATAGTTATAGTCAATATACATTATTTTCTATAGTATGGCAGCGTAGAGCGTATCTAGTTGTGTGCGTTTGAGTTGGGTCATTAGTCTCATGAGCCGGGAGATGTGCATGTCTAACTGTTGGTGTTGTCTCATTTTCTTAAACATCAATCTTATTTTTCCTCACCGTCGGCCCATTCCGGTCAGAGATAGTATTTTTATTAAGATCTGATATTACCATTTTCTAACTGTTGGTGATATCTCATTTCCTTAAACATCAATCTTACTTTTCCTCATCGTCGGCCCATTCTTGTCAAAGATAAGTATTTTTATTAATATTTGATATTACATTTTTGTGGTCCACCTAACCAATCATATCAAGCGATATAACATCAACTGCTTGACGTACAAGAGTTTCCTCATCCTAATACTATTCTATACTTGCACGCATAACAACAATTCCATATTTGTTGGAATCATATCTCTGACTTGAAAATATGTATGTCATTAAACCACAAATGATGTGGTACAATTATTAATATATGATTATCACTGTGGAAACGGCGGTGGAGAGAGGTCCTTAACTATCATTTAGATCAAACTCAAACCTCTATCTAGTGGTACTGCACAACAAGTTGATAGGTGTCCAAACATTAATATTTCTTTTATATTATTACAATAACTGTTTCAAATTATAACAATATTATGACTGCCATACATACTTCTAACAAAACTTGTATGAACTGGGCGTTCTATTCTCGAACCATTTCAACTTACTCATCATGGACAAAGCCTACATTTAGGTAATTACACCATGTTTTTTCATCATTCATTTACTAGTCCATTTCTCCCTTGTTTGTGTGTTTCCACGACTAATATATTTTTTTTCATTTTATTAAATAGTCAACCATACGTTAATTTCAGTACATTTTATACAAATTCCTTTAGCTCACTGAATTTCAGAGTTAAGCTACGTAAAAATGCTGGTATGACGTCAAAAAATAATGAAATGAGGTAAAAAATTATTGGCGTACCCGATGGCACATAAAAAATTATTGCCACACCTGATTGTCCATCCATACATGAACCAAAATAGCAAAAAATTTAAAAAATAGTATATCAAATTCAAAATATGAATATTTAATGAACCAAATCCCAAAATTAGACAAGTTAATGAACTTGAAATTATTTTCATTTCTATTTGGATACAATGAGGATAAGATTATTGTAACTAATAACGCAAACAAATAGAAGTCTTGCATAAGATCTTTTTAATATGAGTGTTAACTTTATCACTGGATCAAAAGATGCATGACAAAAGCAAAACTTGTTTAATTTTTATTTTTCCTAATTGTACAATGATAGGATCGGTTTAGTATATAGAGTGGTGAATATTTACTTTAGTATTTTAAAAGGATTGGTGATAGGAAAAGTTGCAATAACTCGAGTTTTTGAAAACTTGAGAACCGAGATAATCAATTTTGGTTTTGAAACAAAATGGAAAATACTTAACATAATCATGTAAAACTGATTTATGTGATTTATAAAATATTTGAAGAAGTATGCAAGTGAAATTGCAAAAAAATAAAAATAAATAAACAATTTGGATGAAACATTTATCAAATACCTAAAAACTTCAACACGCATATGAGATCACGGATGAATGTAATAAGATAAATACATAATTTGTTTGTGCAAGTTCGAAGTATCTTCTACGTCTTTCTTCTTCCATTGTTGAAATGATCTACCAAAGATTTGACTTCTATAACACCTTGCACAAACCACTTCAATTTAGGACTTATAGATTCGCTAAATTGAAAGTCCTAGATTTCACAAAAATTAATGTCTTTATATGAAGATTCACTCAACTATACATTAAAGCACATCTCTCATTTTCTGCGATTGATTATGTGTGAGAGGATTTGATCCTTTACTGTATGTTCTTTCAAATGTTTTTTCACACATTTGGGAAAATGCTCTCATCTAGCTTGATTTCTTATGTAGGATTCCCAGGCTTGCCTCTTTCTCTTCTCATATTTCTTCTTGTTAGGCACATGTTTAATCTTTTAAGTGATATATTTATAACTTCCAAAGATGATATGAACATTAGAAATAAGATATAGCCATTTGAAATTTTCTGGGCATTGTTTTGGTCAGCTTTGACGTCTAGTATTGTTCATGTGCTGGTTTGTTCTATATTGTGCTATGCTGAGCTGATCCGTACTTGTTCAGCATAGTTGAACTGTATTTGTGTTCAGTTTCTATGCAGCATTCTATTTTTGATATGTTCAGTAAACTTGTTATATTTTCTGATCATGGTGACTCAATCAAGAAAATGCCGGCTGTTTCTCAGTTTTGCAGTCGTGACTATATTCTTCTTTTCTCTCACTTTTCTGCCATCCAAAACAGGTTAATAACTGTTATATTCTCTCTGGTTTGCTGCTAGTTTAAGCTCCATGCAAATATATGCAAGCAACGGTGCAGTATCCTGATAGGAGAGGGGGTTGTATAAACCTTAATTGCAAACTTTATGTTCTAAACAGTTTTGGAATCAACTCTGTTAGAAGTTGATTCATTCACTCAATCTGATATGTATTTTGTGAAGTAAGTATATATGTGGAAGGATATTCTTTTTTCTTTATGGTTCCAACGGACGGAACGAATTGATGTTGAATTATATTAGGTCCCCACAAGAGAACTATTCTTCTTCTCCAGACGAGCTTGCCTTTTCGAGATGATGGTACCTTAAAGTCTGGCCTGCATTCACAACAAACATCAGAGGGCGCCGGAATTGTTTAAGTTGAAGTCTCTCCAATGTTTAAGTAGTTTGGATAAGCGAGAACTGGTAAGCAAGAATGTCTAGTGAATTATGAGCTAATGAGATGATGGTGTACTAGGACATACTTGAGCTTTCATAGAGGGGCTGATAAGTTAATGTGAGCTGTTTGTCTGACATGTGATATGATCGGATGGGATTTGCGTTTCATCACGAGATTCCCGGGCCTATGCGCCTTTCAAGCACAAGGCACGTCCGTAGGCATGACTTACACGATCATGTGAGAGGATCCATCTCGAATACACAAGACTAATTAATAGGAGTTATGGTCGCAGTCGTTCCTTGTAATGTTTCCCGAGACGTCAGGAGTCTTGCTTCGGGTCCCAAGGACAGATCACAATTTACGTTTGAATATTGGAAGTGACTCACACGCAGCTCATGCCTTCAAATAAGGCATCCTTAGAAAGAGATGTCATTTGGTAACGTAATGTCGGAATGATTAAGATCCGAGGTGTTATTTGATATTTTGATTGAGTAGAGATTATGAAGTAATATTTTGATGAGTGAGCCATCGCCATCACCTTGGCCTCAATCCTAATTACATTTGATTTTATGTTCAAACGGAGTGTGAAAACTAGCAAGTCATTTAGATTTTGAGAAATGGTCACATGTTGTTTTGGAAAAGTTCTCTGCGGTCCTGGATTCAAAATTTAAGGAGAGCGCGAAATTAACTTTTTATTTTCTTAAAAAAAAATGTATATATGAAACTCGATTTCTTCAATCTATTCTTACCACCCAAAAATATTCAAATTTTATGACTTCGTGGACAATAAATTAGCCCAGTGTGTCTTTGTTAGACTATGCTCCATTGGGAGTAATACTACATAGATATATATTTCAACACTACTTGACCATGTGACATCTCGACATTTTAACGGGTTAAATCTTGATAATACATGGACAACTTAAACAATTATGATGAAATGGATTTGTCGCAGAAGGAGAATGGATGTAGTCCGTGATGGTTTTACCAATTTTTTAGTTAAGAAATGAAGAGTTGTTTCCGAACATTTGTGCACCATTTCTTACACTATTGCTTATTTTGCGATCGTATCTAAAGTTGAAAAGTTTGAATATAATTGTTTTTGTTATATCTGATATGCACAATGTCAAAATGTAGGGAAAAATAGCAAATGGAATTTTGATTTGGCATTTCTAAATGTCAATGGTGATATGTACATTTAAAATATAAATATCATAGTAATAATCCACGTCATCATTAGACCTCATGATATAAAAATATATCATTTGGCTTTAACTGATACCACATACACGGTTTATTAACTTAGAGGATAATAATGGTGATGCCCCATACTATCACCTCGGGACCCGAGGACAAGAGCAACGCTCTCCAGGCCCGACTTAAGCTACTAAGATCGGAAAATCTCCCGAGGACTCGTTATGAGATCGGGCATTGGCCCGAGGACATGTACTCGGATGGAGAGCGTTTCCCGATGACAATGTCATATCTATCAGAATCCAGCCCAGATACGTATTTCCTTCTTCGAAGAATCCAAGGATGATACGTCTTTCCTAAGTTAAACGATAAGATCCCGAGGATCGAGGAGAATATCCCGCCCAAGATACCCGATGCATGCGAATATTCGTTGGGACATACTCTCCTCCACCGCCTAGCCCCTCTATAAATACCAGATATGTCTCATTCATTCACACACATATTCTATCATTCTTTTGCACCCAGCATATATTTTCTCCTGCTTTCTTTTTGCTCTCGCATCCTGCCTGACTTAAGCATCGGAGGGGCTTCGCCGGACACACTTCCGACGCCCTCTGACCCGTGATCTGTGGTTGTAGGCTCCAAGAAGAAGCACTCTCCATCCTCTAGTGCTCGATACTCGATGATAAGTGCCCGAAGACCCGACGTTCGAGCTCACGACGTGGTGGAAGCTCTCAGCTGAGATAATTTGGCTACATCAATTGGTGCCGTCTGTGGGAAACGTAGAAGAAAGAAGATAAGATGCCACCAAAGAGGACTAGAGCTCAGGGCACTGGAGAAACTAGCAACACGGAGAGTATCGCTCAGGTGTCGAAGAATCCTAATTTCACTGTAGCCCATATAGCTCAACTGGTAGCGGCTACAGTGGAGCAGATACTGGCGAATCGGCCTGAGGCACATCCACAGCCCGACCAACAGGTCGAGGAGATCAAGAAGTTACGTAAGGAGGTTACCCGTCTAAGGGAGGAAAGAAGCTCGGCACCTCCTCCCCCACCTGCTCGGGAGGTGTCCTTCTCTGCTGAAGTGTTGGCCGCTGAGTTACCTCAGCACTTCAAGTTCCCAAATGTGGGAGAGTATGACGGGATGGGAGATCCCGAGGAGCACTTATCTCGGTTCCAGAACGTCTCACTCCTTCACCAATATGCTGATCTTATCAAGTGCATAGTCTTCCTCACTACTCTGGTCCGATCTGCACAACAGTGGTTCAATTTTCTGCCAACAGGGAGTATCAAGAGCTTCCAGGATTTAAGTCAGGCCTTTCTTCATCAGTTTGCTAGTAGCAAGAAGCAACCAATGACTACGCTAAACCTGTTTACGATGAAGCAAAAAGAACAGGAGAGTCTTCGGGAATATATCCGACGTTTTAACAGAACTATTATTGAGGTGCCATCTGCCATGCAGGATCTGCTGATCGGGGCCTTAACCCAGGGGTTTCGATGGGGTGATTTCTTCAAGTCCTTGGTCAAAAAGCCCCCGAAGACGTTTGACGAGCTCCTCACAAAAGCAGAGAAGTATGTTAATGTGGAGGAGATACAGTCCTCGAGAAGAAGTGAACAGAAAGCACCACCTCAACCGGGTCAGGAATTTTGAGTGGAAAGAGCCCCGTCGAGGCCATCTAAGCAAGAACCTCCTTTGTTGTTGGGAGAATTCACTGCTCGAACACCATTGAAAGTAAGCAAGGTCCGAGCTTTGGAGATTTGTGATGAACGGAGAGTAGTACAGCGACCTCGGGGTAGCGACGGGGCACCGAGAATTCCCAGGTCAGATAATTTTGTGATTTTCACAGGGATTATGGTCACACCACCTTGGAATGTCATCACTTGGACAATGAGTTGGAGCGGATTATACAAAGTAATCCCGACATACGGACAGCGCTTGTAACGACCGGATTTTTCTCAAAAGAAATTTAGAAATTTGGGGTTCGAATTGAAAGACCCAAAAATTTAAATCTTAATAAACATAGAAGTCGTTACTAAATTCTGGACTAAATTGCGAATAAACACAATTCATTACTGCTGAAATGCGGAACAAGAAAACATTGACGTGGGCGAAAGTACAATCAATTTCTAATAAACTCTTTTCATAACAAGTGAAAGAAATCAGCAGGAAGGGTATATAAAACATGGAACTAAATCCTCTGATGATCTTAAAACACACGCGGAACTGAAACACCAGCTGACAAAATACGAGTGAAGAACTGACATATATCTTTATACCAAATGTTCATACAGATTTCTACAAAATGAGAAACTAGAAACCTGCTAACCTACAAAACCAAACTAAAGTTCTGTACATCAAAATCTGAAAAGAAACAATGCAAGATGTCCACGATAAACACATCCTCCCTTTCTGATCATCTCCCTCCAGCTCTTACTGCTGATTACCTGCACTCAATGAAACCTAGTGAGCCGAAGGCTCAGCAGGTAAATCTGGAATAGCAAAATCATGCAATAGAACTGAAACTGGAAGCTGAATACATAACTGAAATCTGCATACGCTTTGGAATGAA
The DNA here is from genome assembly GCA_001598015.1 of Dorcoceras hygrometricum. Classification (NCBI taxonomy): domain Eukaryota; kingdom Viridiplantae; phylum Streptophyta; class Magnoliopsida; order Lamiales; family Gesneriaceae; genus Dorcoceras; species Dorcoceras hygrometricum. Next base: position 814 of record KV003972.1, on the reverse strand, counting down.
CAAGCGTAATAATATAACTGGAAATTCTGATAGAAACTGAAAGCATAAAACATAATCAAATTCTGAAAACATTTTCTTTAAACATTCTCTGGAGCTGTGATTAAAATCACAATTTCGCTCTTCTGAAATTATGACAACACTATAAATATTTTGGTCCAATTCGTTTGATCAAACTCCTGATATCAGTTTCTAGCTCTATGGCTCATGGTGAAGGGATATACAGATCCGTCGACCTATACACCTGATCCTTCCTCTGTTGAAATGGCACACGGTTCGTCAGCCGCACACTCACCCTTCTTCTGGGGACCCTCTTAGCAGATCCGTCGACCTATACACCTGATCCTTCCTCTGTTGAAATGGCACACGGTTCGTCAGCCGCACACTCACCCTTCTTCTGGGGACCCTCTTAGTTGTCATAACTTAAAATATTTTCTAAAACATCGTTCTGCTCTTTCTTTTCTTTCTAAAATCTGTTTTCTTTCTCTCTTGAACGAATTACTGGTTTTTTTTTCTTTTGTCTAATGATGTTCTGGAACTGTAAAGGATTTCTCTGTAAAGCTTGCGAAGATGAAAACTGAATAAAAATACTACTTGAATCTGTCAGTTAAATCGAATACAATCTTTGAAATGATTCGGAATTGAATAAGGAATCGAATTCTGAAATTTCGTTATCTATTGAAGAAAACGAAGAATGAACAGTAACCAACTGAAATGGACAGTACAGTCGCAAGACTAATACCAGCTGAATGAACAATACCAGTCGCAACGAATAGGAACCCAGTCGCAAGACAGGAATCCAGTCGCAAGGTCTTTT
>KV003971.1:61075-83886 GCA_001598015.1 Dorcoceras hygrometricum | reverse complement strand
GGAGTCATTTTGATCAAAGTGCAAACTGGACCACATAGAACTTATATGCCATGATCAACTGAAAATGATATTGAACTTAATGAGAAGCTGGGCTATCATCCCCTGTTTCTGCCATTGAATGTTTACTGAAATGTTTACGAAAATGACATTGTATGTTGAAGTTCCTTAACATATGAATTGCACAGATGTCTGCCTGCGTTTTAGGAAATTGTTACTACTCAGGTTTTACTTGCTGAGCCTTTAGGCTCACTAGCTTTTAAAATGGTGCAGGTACGACAACTGATGGAGGAACAGCAGGTGAAACTTGAAAATCAGCAGATGGGTGGCGTTGTGTTTATCCAAGGCCTACGTTTTCCGTGTCTAAGTTTTATCGTTTTGAATAGATTGTACTGTATTAGATCAGTAGCAACGGTTGTATATTTACTTAGAATAGCAGCTGTTGTAATCGCAATTGCAATTATCAATACAAACTGTTTTTCCGCAAATGTTTTTAGCAGTTAGCGCGTAACTTAAGTACCTGCTGATCCTTGAGCTTGTCGTTTGTTTTGTTCCTTTCAAGTTATAGGAAATACAGCCTATAGCGAATTATCATTTAGCCCTTCTTTTATTCGAAAATTTTTGTTTAACCCAATTCTCGTGGCCCCATTGGGTTCGGGCGTCACAACATAAGTTTCAACGAATTGTCCAATACGGGCAGTTTGGTAACCTGATTAGAGTTGCCGCTGATTATCTTAACTCGAACCAATTGTTATGGTTCTTGATGAGCAGGCAGATCGTTGACTGTGGGACCGAATTATGGATGGTTATCCACAAGAGGCTGCTGCGGTTTTCATTGTTGGAGTATGGGCTAATAACAAGGCTTAACTGTTCAAGTACTTATCCTGCGATTCCTGAGGAGGATTTATTTCGTAGAACTCATTTTCCTAGGATGAGTATTGTTACCTGCTTGATTTGAGGGCCCAGATTGATGAATTTGAAGGTGATATTGGGGTTGAGGTTAACGTAGAGAAAATAAAGCTGGCTAGCTTATATTTTGTGTGTGCTGTGTTGGGTCCTTGGAGGAAAAAGAAGAAGGAAGAGGTTGACCTGCAGTGGATGATCTGGATAGTTTTAATACCTACCCATGGGGTAGGTTGGCCTAAGAGGAAGCTTTATTTGGTCTTTTAAAAGACGTCGGAGCTAAATTTGAAGATTTTATGAAATTAAAGAAGAAGCGGAAGCGGGATCCAAAGTTCAGCGGATTTGGAAGCCTCCACATCAGTGGGTTTGTTCAGCCACTGTAGATATATTTATATGTTCGTATAGATTAATTCTTTAAATTAATATGTTTCATTTAAGTAATATGTGGTTTATTCTTTTTTTATAATATATCGGCCTATGAAGTTTATAATGGTGTTGGTGAGGCTTTTGCAACTCGTAGAGAGATGGAGACGTCTCAGTGCCATGGATATGCCATTGGGTGACGAGGAAATGGCGTAAGAATCATTCCCCTTCGCTCAGTGATGTCACTGCTGCATTCAGTAGTGTCCGATGGGAGGTAAGTATGCATATGAAAATCAAACTGTTTAAATGCGGAGTTGTTGTCTGCGCACTATATCTCGGGGGATTGCGTTGTTTTCAATGAATGCGCAGTGACACGACGCATGTTGGAGTTGATGAGCAGTGGACTGAAGGTAGTGTGCAGCCAACAGACCCTCAGTCTACCTCCATGCAGTCCATCTCCACGCAGTCCACCTACCATCAGTCCACCTCCCATCAGTCCACCTCTGCATAGTCCACCTCCCATCAGTCCACCTCCTTTGCGCAACCCACCTCTGCTCAGTGTTAGAGTAGGTGTCCAACTAGCCAACTTGTGGCATGTGAGTTCTTATTGACTCTATGTAAAATGATCTACATTTATGAAATTCGCATTCTTTTATGACACTCTTTATCTTCATTAGTATGATTACAAATTGTTGGATAAAGATCTTGAATGCATTATAGTTTATGTTAGATGTGATAGTGGATTTGATGGCTATCATTAAATAGATCTAATAGTCACTGTGTGTTCTAAAAAAATTCCTAGTCGATTGGGCCATCCAGAAGAGTATTTGAGCCGCCCGAGCTTGAGACTAGCATCTGTGATGCAAAGTACCACGTTTCATTAATAGGGAACATATAGATTTTCTGAGCATGCATATGGATAGTGACTTGGTGACCTATCGAACTATCCTCGTTCGGACATTCCAAGTGGTTATCATTTGTGACACACAAAAGATTTGTGGAACAATTAAGTTAACTAATCATGTTTAGTATAAACCATATCTGGCGTGAGCAGATCTGGGATGGGCCAGCTCTGAGCTGATATACTTGGTGAACGTAATCGGGTCTCTATGTAAGTGTATAGGAAGCAGCTCTGGACGGTTGGAGAGTTTTGTGGGGTAGTACCAGATTTGGGTTTTGAGAAGTGCTGGTTGGTGATTTCGGCTTTAGCGCTGGTTGATGGTAATCAAGGCTGGTGGTAAAATCAGGTTGTCGCAAGACATTTTGGGTACGCTAGTTGAATCTCCTGCGCGGATGGTGAAGCGATGTAGTTCTGGGAGAAACCAGATTTGAGGACTGGTAGCATTACCTGGACCGGCTTGGTTTGTAATATGGGGTAGATCGGTTCTGGGTTGTCTAGACCGGAAAGTAGTGTGTCGTCTTTTCGAGTTAAAAGTATACGCTGGTCAGTGCTTGTGTGAGAGCTGGCTGGTTGCGGGATCTGGATTGCGGTGCGACACCGTTATGGGAAACCAAATCTGGGTGCGAGCTAGTCGCTCTGAGCGTACTCATGCGATGTTTTGGTTGTAGTGTGCTGATATGGCGTATAGTCCAGATCTGGAGTAGTACTCAGATCTGAGTTGGTATCAGCTGTGAGCCCTGTGTTTTCGGTGGCTACTGTTCAGTAGATTTGGGGAGATGTAAGTTGTTTATATAGAGGACTTTGACTATGGTATCGCAATTACTTCCAACAGTTGGAATATTTTCCCGTGAGTTTACTCTGTCGCGATATCCTAGTTACTGTTCACCAAACCTTATCTTCTCCGATTATTGGCGGTAGTCGACGCAACTTTAGCAAGATTGGTAGCGTTGAGTTCCCCTTGTTGAGACGCTTCCATTACGATCACTTTCGAAGGTTTGGATTAAGTTGGAAGAAGAACGTGAAGGAGCTACAGTGTGTCTTTGTTTTTTTACGGGCAGATCTGGTTCTTCTGTTCAGGTAGTGCTTCGAGTAAGTACTAGATTCTACCTTGCGCTTTGTTTAGGGCTAGTTGTTGTGCTAGAAAGGTAGAATAGAGCTGGGTTGAGCTGGTGGCTCCCAGTTTGTGTTTCTGTGCGTAATGTCCCTGAGCTGGTTGTTGTTGTTTCGCCTAGCAGGTGGCAGATTTGAATTACTCGGGACTCTTATTGTGGTAATTGTAGCTCCGAAACTAAAGGTACGGATTTGAGCTCGTTTTACAGCTTTGGGATAGGCATGGATATTTATGTCTGTTTTCTGGTATGTGGTGCGGTGTATGCTATCGTGCTGTTAGTTGGTTACCATTGCTCTTTACTGGTTGTTGCACGTTGTTATAATTGCATACACGCATCTTTCCGGATTGAGGTCATATCTGTTAGGTTTTACAGCTTTGGGATAGGCATGGATATTTATGTCTGTTTCTGGTATGTGGTGCGGTGTATGCTATCGTGCTGTTAGTTGGTTACCATTGCTCTTTACTGGTTGTTGCACGTTGTTATAATTGCATACACGCATCTTTCCGGATTGAGGTCATATCTGTTAGCCGTTTGTTGTTGTTTCGCTAACTCGTATGTATCAGGAGCTGTTGTTGAGGACGAGCGGAAATACCGTGCTCCTCATCTCCCTGCTGGGTAGTTGTTAGCCGCTATGAGACGAGTGGATAGCTACGACGCTCTCATGAGTTTTGGCAACAGCAGGTCGAGTAATTTGTTTATGCTCTGATACCTTGTGTTGAGACTAGTGGATAGCTACCACGCCCTCACATGCTTCGTGCCCACTAGCATTCTTTTGATCTTTGACAGCTGTTGAGCTGGTCCTTGAGATCCTTTGGCTTCCTGTTTTGGTTGTAGCCTGTTGTCTTGCATCCTGTTATCTCATGTATAGCACGTGCATTTATATCTGTTGCCATCTATTTGCTGTTTGTATTTCTCTCCATACTGAGGTTTGACCCATGTCCCTCTGGGGCTGGTTGTTTGGCTATCTTTGTGTTGTTCAATTTACCAAGGTTTCTCAGCTGGTCGAGGAGATGACTCAGCGGGTGGTGCCCCGAGAGGTGGATAGAATGCCTCAGTTATGTATATTATATAGTTATGTAATAGAGTCGTCACTAGGGAATGTCCCGTAGTGATGTGATGTTCTATTGCTGATTGATAGTTTTGTTGTTGGGAGACACTTGATGATTGTATTTGTGTATGCAGCTGTTAGTGTTCAGCTTTTGGATTGTTGTAAAACCAATATTTTGAGTACAAGTGTATTTTTAAATTATGTTTTCTAAGTCAGGCCAAAACGAAAAAATTTTTAGCCACTTTTAAATGCTTTTGACGTTGTTAATTGCGTGGTAAATCTCCGTATTGTGCACCGGGCCTGATATTTTTTGTATCAGAGCTTAAACTGGGATAATCTTGATTTGTTTTGATCATACTTTAGTCTAGGCACATTGTTGCTTGTTGCATGTGCTTGACTATGTGATATATTTGTTGTGTGATCTTACTGTATTAGTGAAATGAACCAGACTCTAGAAATTTTTTTTAAAAAAACATGTGCAGAAAAACATAAACTTAAAGTATTGGTCGTTCCCTTTTAAATATTTCTAAATCATTTTCTCACCCATACTTCAAATATAAATAAAGGAATATTTAAAAACGTTAAAACATCCAAACGGAATAAAAATCAATTGAGTAAAAATACTTAAAGTGAACATGTTTAAAACCAACATCTGAAAAATGTATCATAACAGAACTGAAACATAAAGGCGGTTACGGGGTACTGCTGCAGCAGTCGCTCAGAGATCCTCACCGCCAGTCGGGTAAACTCAGCACAATCATCACCTGCACCATTTAAACCTAGTGAGCATATAGGCTCAGCATGCTCTATCTTTTATCATAGCAAGGTACATACTAATAAAATCGCATGCAAGCACATACTTGTAATAAAATAACATTAAAACATGAATGCGTGCATGATCTTAAAACATTGTTTCATACATATATATCATACATCCATATACATACATAAGGCATGTCATAGCATAAATGAAAACCTTATGAGTCGTATCCTGAAGTGTGACCATAGTCAATATATCAATCTATAAACCAACGTACGCGGCGGTGTGGTTCACCCGACCTTACCTTGGGATCCCTATATGTCACACCTCTATGCTTCCACTTCACCATGATGTCAACACATGGATCCATAAGCTCGTAATACATGAACAGAAGTTCAACAGGCCCGGTATCCCGCATCCCCTCATCATAAGTTGTCAAAATCATTCAATCCCTCGGGTTTAGTCTTTTAAAAAACATGCCTTTGACATTCATAAAACATTCATGATGCATGCCATTCGTAAAAAATATGCAAGTTTAAAATCTTAGCCCGTCACTGTATATTTAATCATTTCCTTTAAAACATTTACGTACATAGAATACTGCATATACGATTAAATATATATTCATGGGCTTCTACATTTTCTACTTCAGTCAAGGACAGATTCAGGAGCCTGGCCCACTAGTTCTAGACTTGACATCTACCTTAACTTAGCCCATGACTTGGATGTTCACCTTTAAGATTTCCTAACACCTTCAATTTTTGACTACTTTTAATTTAATTTTGACTTTAGAAATCAAAGGTTAATTTGACTAATTCAAAATCAATTTTGACTAATTAAAAATCAATTTTGACTTTAAAATCGATTTTGACTTTAAAATGACAACTTAATTCAATTTTTGACTCAAATAGCCAATTTTGACCAAAAGACCGATTTTGACCAAATTAAAATCTAGAAATCAATTGACTGAATTAAAATCCAAAGGCCCCAATTTTGACTTAAAATTCAAAAATCAACATAACTCTAATTATTTTAAAACTTTGACTCAATTTTTAAAACATCTGGCTATTTTCTTTAAAATTGGATCTTTGACTTAAAATTAAAAATAACAGGTCCATAATTAAAATAACTTGGAATGATTTTAAAAAATTTGACTCGAGACTCGATGAACCAATTCGGTCCAACCGAACCAGTGAAACCGGTTCCGTTAGACCGAACCATTCAAGCCAACAACCCTAGCCATGCACGTTGCCGCCTCCAGCGACCACCCGCGACTTCAAGCTTTCGAAATCTACGCTCCGGCCACCATGGCCGGAGCCCCGCCGGCTGAACCACCCCCAGGTCCAGCCGACCTAACCAGACCATCCTTGGCTCAAACCGTGGACGCATGAAGGAGATCGAATCGAGAGAAGCGGGCGCACCAGCCAGGCCGCGCGATGCGCCACCCTCGACCCCCACGGCAAAACCTGGTTCAACCGATCATCTAGCCACCCTCATACCCCAAATGGACCACCATGAGCCCCCTAGGAACCTCTAGAACCGAGCCACAACCCCTGGGAATCGCCTCGACCGAAGCCTCATGTGAAGGAAGCAAAACATGTTAAAAATCGTGTAGTACATGCATGACTTTAAACCATAAAGCATAGATCTAGACATGTTGCATACAAATTTAAAAACAGATTAATACAGTTTAAATGATGATAAAAAGGGTTGATACCACATGCCTGGTTTGGATGGAGTAGAGTTTTGCGATTTACCAACGTTGTAGACGCGAGATCGGGCACCAACGGCTTTGGATCCTGAAAATTCACCAAGGAGAAGGAATTTTCAAAACTTTGCTTGAGGAGAAGGGAGGGGGACGGCTGATGCGTTTTGGGAGGCTAGGTTTAGTGATTAATTTGGTGTTATGAAAATAAAGAATGCCACAAATGACCCCTATGGATTTAATTAAGAAATGGGACAAAAATGACATGTTTGCCCCTCCAATTAATTGGAAAGATAATTAAAACTCATAAATTGGCTTTGAAGATTAAAGATTTTCGAAATCAAGGTCTCCTCATATTTTAAAACACCTTAAAACTCAATAAAACAGCCCGTATAGGCGAAAAACGGGTTCTCCTCAAAATTAATTTTAAAAACTCCAATTTTCAGAAAGTGTTGCTTAAAATAAAACAAATTCAATTTTAAAAATCTAATAACTTAAAAATCTCAAATTATTTTCATTCCGGTCGATCCTAATCTCGTCCACGCGTCCGTAACTCAAACAGGCTGAAAACAAGTCATGCACACCATGCAGCATAATATCATAAATAAATCATAAAAGATTGCATGTAATCATCTAAAAATATTTTCTCCCTAGTCATGCACTCATTTCTATGTAGTCAGGAATTTCTAGGCATTACAATTAGTGTTTGCCTAGATGCCTCCTACACGTACGGGTAGAGCTACCAGGCAGATTCCGATAGAGTTTGAGGTCAGAACGAGGAGATGGAGCGAAGTGTTCCTGTTCGTAGGCGCGCTAGGCAGGTCGACGACGAGGTTGATGTGTTGGAAGCCCATGTGGATGAGATGGAACTGATTATGGCGAGGTTTCAGCGTATGAATCCTCAGACTTTCGATGGTGATGAGAGTAGTTCCGATGCTGAGTCCTGGTTGCAGCACATTACATGTCTGTTTGATCGAGTACACTATGATGACGAGCGTAGGCTGAGTTTGGCGACGTTCCAACTGAGGAAGAATGCCGAGTGCTGGTGGAGAGGTGCTTCTCGAACTCTTGAGGAGACTGGTGCGGGGATTACTTGGGATAGTTTTTGTACTGCGTTCCGTCAGGAATACGTTCCGGAGTCCTATGTGAATGCCCGGGAGCGAGAGTTTGATAACTTGGTTCAGGGAACCATGTCGGTGGGAGAGTATGCTTGAAGGTTTTCTTCTCTCCTTGCCTATGTTCCTCATGTGTCTGGTCGTGAGAGACTGGTGCGGGGATTACTTGGGATAGTTTTTGTACTGCGTTCCGTCAGGAATACGTTCCGGAGTCCTATGTGAATGCCCGGGAGCGAGAGTTTGATAACTTGGTTCAGGGAACCATGTCGGTGGGAGAGTATGCTTGAAGGTTTTCTTCTCTCCTTGCCTATGTTCCTCATGTGTCTGGTCGTGAGAGGGCGAAGAGAAACCGATTCTTGGAAGGGCTAAGCGAGGATCTTTATTCCTTGGTGTTGGCGAGTAGTGATGCGGACGCAGTGGACAAAGCAATGGACATCGGGGAAGGGTTATGGAACCGCAGGTCTCGGATTCAGCCTCAAGTTGCACAAGGTACACGTCCCAATATTCCAGGGGCGCAACATCCCCAATTCCCCCAGTTATCCCAGCAGACGCAACAGTCAACACAACAATCTGGACGCCACAGGTTTAGGCCCCATGGACATCAGCTCAAGAAGAAGCAGGGTTCTAGTTCTTCTGGTTCGGGCAGTTCGAGCAGCAGCAGTAGTCCTAGGGATATCTTTTGTAGTCAGTGTGGAGGCAAACACCTTATGACGCAGTGTGTGGGGGTTTAGGGTGCTTGCAACATTTGTAGGCAATATGGACATTTTGCGAGAGTGTTTCCATTGGCTGGGTCTAGCACACCGCTGCCCCACGCAGTGTGTGGGGGTTCAGGGTGCTTGCAACATTTGTAATGCTACAAGGTAAGCCAAAGTACCAACCCTCTTCAAGATCTCGAATGGCCCAATAAACCTCGTGCTGAGCTTGCCTCTCCGGCCAAAGCGCATCACGCCCTGCATGGGCGATATCCTCACAAACACATGATCTCCCACAGCTAGCTCCAGCGTCGTCTCTGATTGGCATAACTCTTCTGACGACTCTGGGCTGTCCTCATCCTATCCCGAATCCTCGTCATAATGTCAGTCGTCTGCTGCACTAACTCCGGCCAAGTAAGCACTCTCTCACCAACCTCGTCCCAGTGCACGGGATATCTGCATCTCCTCCCGTACAGCACCTCATAAGGAGCCAACCCTATCGATGCCTGAAAGCTGTTGTTGTACGTGAACTCTACCAGCGGCAATATCAAGTCCCACGTACCCTGGAAATCTATGACACAAGCTCTCAGCAAGTCCTCCAAAATCTGGATGACCCTCTCTGACTATCCGTCTATCTGCGGATGAAATGTAGTGCTGAATGACAACCTAGTCCCCAAGACGGCATGTAAGCTCCTCCAGAACGCAGACGTAAATCTGGTGTCTCTGTCCGACACTATCGAGACTGGTATGCCATACAGTCTGACAATCTCTCTGATGTAGAGCTCTGCATACTGCGTCAGGGTAAAAGTAGTCTTCACCGGTAAGAAATGCACTGACTTGGTGAGTCTGTCCACAATCACCCATATAGCCGTGTACCCTCTGGGATTACTGCGCAATCCAACCACGAAATCCATCGTAATATGCTCCTACTTTTATTCAGAAATAGGGAGTGGCTGCAACAACCCTGTCGGTCGCTGATGCTCTGCCTTGACCTGCTGACAAGTCAAGCACTCAGACACGAATCCCCCAATGTCCTTTTTCATCCCTGGCCACCAGTACAAAGTCTGAAAATCCCTGTACATCTTCGTACTCCCTGGATGGATGGAGTACGTCGACGCATGAGCCTCAGATAAGATCTCGACTCTCAACTGTCCAGTGCTCGGAACCCACATCGGCCTCTGACACAGACTATCCCATCCTCAATAGTGTACAGACCTCGTCCTCTGCCCTCATCACGCTGCCTCCACTAATGTAACTGCTCATCGGAGGCCTGCCCCTCTCTGATCCGCTCTCGAAGAGTCGAATGAATAGTGAGCGCTGCTAAACTCAGCACACAACCTCCTGAATATAACTCTAGGTCAAATATCTGAATCTCAGCCTGTAGTGGCCTCTCAACTGAAAAACACGTCACTACTGCAGTCTTCTGGCTCAAAGCGTCTGCCACTACATTAGCTTTACCCGGATGATAGCTAATGTCACAGTCATAGTCCTTCACCAACTCTAACCATCTGCGCTGCCTCATGTTCAGCTCCTTCTGGGTGAAGAAGTACTTGAGGCTCTTGTGGTCGGTGAATATCTGACACCTCTCGCCATACAAATAGTGTCTCCAAATCTTCAGCGCAAACACCAATGCTGCAAGTTCCAAATCATGCGTCGGATAGTTCTGCTCATAACTCTTCAGCTGCCTCGACGCATAAGCAATAATCTTACCACCCTGCATCAGAATTTCACCCAAACCTCTCAGAGAAGCATCTATATAAATCACAAACTCCTCGTGGTCCACTGGCATAGCTAATACTGGTGCTGAAGTAAGGGCCTCCTTCAGCTGATCAAAGCTCCTCTGACACTCGGGACTCCACACATATTTTGCATTCTTCTTGGTCAGGGCTGTCAAGGGCACTGAAATAGAAGAGAAGCCATTGATAAACTTGTGATAATAACTTGCCAAGCCCAAGAAACTGCGAATCTCCGCTGCATTCTTTGGAATCCCCAGTTCTGCACTGCCTCTACTTTCGATGGGTCGACTGAAATTCCATCTCTCGATACAATGTGACCCAAGAATGCCACCTGCTCCAGCCAAAATTCGCACTTGCTGAACTTGACATACAATCTGTGCTCCCTCAAAGTCTGTAAAGCCGTCTGCAAGTGCTGCCTATGCTCCTCCAAGCTCCTCGAATAGACCAGAATATCATCGATGAAAACTATGATGAACTGGTCTAGATACTGCCTGAATACCCTGTTCATCAGATCCATGAAAATCTCTGGGGCATTCGTCAGGCCAAACGGCATCACCAAGAACTCGTAGTGGCCGTAGCGTGTCCTAAAAGCAGTCTTGGACACGTCCTTCTCTCTTACTCTCAGTTGATGATAGCCAGACCTCAGATCAATCTTCGAGAACATCGAAGCTCCCTGAAACTGATCAAATAAATCCTCGATCCTCGGGAGTGGGTACTTATTCTTCACTGTGACTCTGTTCAGCTCCCGGTAGTCGATACACAATCTCATGCTACCATCCATCCTTCTTCTACACAAACAACACCGACGCGCCCCATGGAGAAAAGCTAGGGCGAATGAACCCCTTGTTGAGCAACTCCTTAATCTGCTCATTGAGCTTCTTTATCTCGGTGGGAGATAATCGATAAGGTGCCTTAGAGATAGGCACTGTCCCAGGCATCAACTCAATAGAAAACTCCACCTCACGCTCCGGTGGAACTCCCGCTACATCATCAGGGAAGACATCTGCAAAATCCCTAACTACCTCCACATCAGATAGTGAAGGGCCTGCTAAACCTCCAGAAGCGGTAACGCTGGCTAAGAATGCCTGACATACGTGCTCAAATAGCTTCCTGGCCTGAAGGAAAGATATAAATCTGGGCTTTCGCGACCTCCTAGCTGCCTCAAATAAGAAAGCCTCCTGTCCTGGCGGTCTGATAGACACTGTCCTCCACTGAAAGTCTATCACTGATCCAAACTCTGTCAGCGAATCCATGCCTAGGATGAGGTCGAATCCTGACATCGGAAAAACGACCAAATCCGCTCTAACTGCGTGATCCTGGAAAGTAATCTTCAAACCCTGCACGAAGTTGGTCGTCGTCAACTCCTCTCCTGACGGAACCATCACGGCGAGAGCTACACCCATGCTCTCCGGAATAATACCCATCCTCTGTGTGAACGCACTCGAAATAAACGATTGGGTCGCCCCTGAGTCTAACAAAGCGAGTGTAGCGACACCAAGCACACGAATCTCGCCTAAAACAGAAACGTCACACAGGTACACATTTACGGTCATACTAAATCCCAGAAAGCAGTTTAGATGCCTAAAACATTTCTAAGTTCGCTAGTCCTATCCGTCAAAGTTCTCAAAGTAGGTCCTATAAGGTCTAACAGTTCTCAATAACATTACTTAGCAACTAAGGCAGTGAATTTCGTAGCAGTGCTCTATCTAGCATGCAATTCTAAAACACCAAGGTAGCAACATGACAAAACACGAAAACGACAGAAATCTAAACTGAATACCTGTGAGAAATTTCATGTCCAGATCTGCAGCCTGTGCCTGCATCATGAAAACACGACCAGTAGACTGCACCTTCTTTGGGAAATTCATAGCGATATGCCTAGGCTCCTTGCAGTGGAAACATCAGCCTGAACCCGCCATGCACAGCCCTGTATGACTCTTCTGGCACGTCGGACATGACGGTGTCCCTCCAGGTCTAGGGGCAGTAGTCCCCTGGTGCTGAGGTCTCTGCTGACCCTAAGGCCTCTGCTGGCCCTGAGGTCTCTGCTGCTACTGTCCCTGAGGAGATGGGCCCTTAGAAGGCCCCTGAAAAGGTCTCTTCGCTGGTGGCTGCGAAGACTGGCCCCTGACGGGCTGCTGCATCTGACGCTTCCTCTGGTAGTCATCCCTCATGTCCTTCCGGCCTCTCTCAGACCGGTAAGCCCTGTTCACTACCGTCATATAAGTCTCCACGTCCGCCATGTTGACATCCTGACGGATGTCGGGTCGTAGTCCATCAATAAACTGCCGCAGCTTCTCGCTCTCTACCGTAGCAATCGAGGGCACAAAGGTACACCCTCGCTCAAATTGTCTAACATACTCAGCAACAGACTTTTCTCCCTGACGGAGACTCATGAACTCCCGAATAAGCTGGCTCCGGGCATCCACACTAAAATACTTCTCGAATAAGACCTTCTTGAATTCCTCCCATGTCAGGATCTCCAAGAATAGACCAACCAGTGCGTCCTTCCACCACAGAGCGGCATCTCCCTTCAGCATGAAAATAGCACAACGGACCTTGTCGGCGTCAGCTAAACCCATATAATCATAGATAGTCTCCATGGATCGGATCCACTCCTCAGCAACAAGTGGATCGGTGGTAGCAACAAACTCCTTAGGTCCCTGCTTGCGGAACCTCTCAGCAACATCCTACTCATGCGACATCCCGGGTCGCTCTGACTGACTCTCCAGTAGTCTGGTAATCCCAGCTAGCATATCCACGCTAGCTCTCTCATAAGGAGTCAACTGAGGTGGTGGGGGAGGAGGAGGAGGTGTAGCATCATCCTGCTGGGTCCTATTGCGACGGGGAGGCATTGTTCTGATACACCAAAACCTTATCACGTAAATCTAAGTGTATGACTAAGCGTCTAGTTTTAAAATTCTGAAGCCAAAACTCATGCAGAACTAAAAAATGCAGCATGCAATCATAAACATAAATAATAAAACAGTAAAACTCACAGACTGGTAGTGCGACTTCTGAGCTCAACGCAGCAGGCTAGTACCCCACCAGAACCATCGCTCTGATACCAACTGAAACGAACCAGACTCTAGAAAATCTAAGTGTATGACTAAGCGTACTAGTTTTAAAATTCTGAAGCCAAAACTCATGCAGAACTAAAAAATGCAGCATGCAATCATAAACATAAATAATAAAACAGTAAAACTCACAGACTGGTAGTGCGACTTCTGAGCTCAACGCAGCAGGCTAGTACCCCACCAGAACCATCGCTCTGATACCAACTGAAACGAACCAGACTCTAGAAATTTTTTTTAAAACATGTAAGGAAAAACATAAACTTAAAGTATGACTCGTTCCCTTTTAAACATTTTTAAATCATTTTCTCACCCATGCTTCAAACATAAATAAAGGAATATTTAAAAACGTTAAAACATCCAAACAGAATAAAAATCAGCTGAGTAAAGATACTGAAAGTGAACATGTTTAAAACCAACATCTGAAAAATGCATCATAACAGAACTGAAACATAAAGGCGGTCACGGGGTACTGCTGTAGCAGGCGCTCAGAGGTCCTCACCGCCAGTCAGGGTAAACTCAGCAGGATCATCACCTACACCATTTAAACCTAGTGAGCCTAGAGGCTCAGCATTCTCTATCTTATATCATAGCAAGGTACATACTAATAAAATCGCATGCAAGAACATACTTGTAATAAAATAACGTTAAAATATGAATGCGTGCATGATCTTTGTGAGACCAGAAATTTAATAAAAGATTAATTGTTGGATTAATCGGTTTTTAAGAAATTATGGATGTTCAGATTTCATTTGGAAGGTTTGTATATAATTTTGGGTCGGATTTCACATTTGAAATAATTCTGGACAGTTTGGTAATTTCGCGTTAGAGACCAGCTGTTGGTTTTGTATAGGGTGCAAACGTCGTCGTTTTGACCTAGTGAACAGTAGAGATCTATTGAACGCGTATATTATATCAGACTTTGTGTTTGGTTAAGAATCAGCAGTAGCGCTTACGTGGATTTCAGATGTTGGATAGTTAGCGCGTTTTGTTGTTCAGCAGTTTGTGCGTTTGCCTTCAGCAGTGATCAGCTGTTGGGTTCTTTACGACGCCGTTTTATTTAGTTGAAACGCAGCGTTTTGGGAATCAGCTGCCGGTCACGTAAGACAATTAATGTTGAGGGATCTATTGCATTGTTTTATCCAGCTGCTGGTTTGGTTGACCAGCTGTTGACAGCAAGGATGACGTATCCTATGCGACGTCGTTTGGTTAAGTTGATGCGATGCCGTTTTGCTTAGCGTTGTTTGAGAAATCCAGCCATTGGGTTTTTCAGCTGTTGGCAGTTTTAGTGTCCAGTAGTAGGAATCTGTTGTAGCGCATATCCAGCCGTTGGTTTGTGGAACAGTGCAACTGCTGGTTTTGTCGGTGGAACCCGATCTTGCTGCTGTCAGCTGGTGTGAAGTGTATATATATTAGAAGACTTGGTCTTCGACTGGATTATCAGATTCCATACTTACCGATATTTTCTCCCGAGTGTTGTTCTTCTCTTCGAACCCTAGAACACTATTCACTGAGTTTCTCCGGCGAATTCCCGTCGTTCCGACCACCATTTTTCACGTTCAAGGTAGCGTTGGACTCCTCTCGAGAAGTTCTTTCATTATATACCACTCTTGGGATCTGTTGTTAGCTGGAAGTAAAATCGCGAAGTGCTTCCTTTGGCCGTGTGTTTGCTGTGCAGGTAGCCCTTCATTTTAGAGATAAGATCTTACCTTAGAGCTTTGTTATTGAGCTTCAAGTTGAGTTGTTGAGTAGGATGATAGCTGGTTTGAGTGTATAACTCCTAGCCGTGAGTTCTGTGCCGTGTCCCGTGGGATTTATGTTTTGTGCGTTGTGTGTTTAGCAGGTCTAAACCAGAATTCTCGGGACTCTTGTTGTGGTAATCGTTGCACAGAATTAAGGTACGGGTTGAGCTTGTTACAACGTGAGGTTTGGCATGGATAAATGCAGTGACGGCTGATTGTTGTTTCGTGTATTGCTGCCAGTGTTTACTGTCTGCTGTTATGTGCATACACGCATTATATCACTTGCATTTTAGATCTCAGCCGTATTGTGCATTGTGTTGTTGTCTCTTGTTGTATTGCGTTGTTGTTTCTTACCAGGATGCAAGGGAGAGCGGAGATACCGCACTCTCATCTCCCTGCTGGGATTGTTAGCCCTCATGCGCCGAGTGGTTAACTACCACAGTTCATGAGTTGTTCAACGGCAGGTTGAGCTGTTGAGTGTAGTGTCAAGGCGAGTGGCTCATTACCACACTTTGAATACACACTAGTGGCCACCGTTTGTTGCAGATTTGTTTGAGATATGCTTTGAGTTCCTTGGCTCCTCTTCGGTTGTAGCCTTCAGCGGTTGTTCAGTGTCTCATGCATAGCATCTGCATTTTATCTTATGCTTTTTCTTTAGCTGTTTCAGTTGCTCTCCGTACTGGGGTTTGACCCCATGTACCTCTAGGGCTTGGTTTGTTTTCCTTGCCTGTTTTTTTGTTCAGGTTCTGTAGCTGGTCGTGGTTTTTACCCAGCTGGAGGTGCCCCAGGAGGTGGTTAGAGTATCCCAGTAGCGTATAGCATATATTTATGTATCAGTATAGCTAGCCAGGGGATGCCCTGTGCTTTTGTTGTACTTTGTGGTTTTCAGTTGTGGTTGTTACCAGGTATTTGATACATGTTTATGTTGTGCTGTACATCATGGGCTTCTAACCTTTGTTGGTTTTGTGAAACTGGGATTACTTTGAGTATTGTCGTATTTTAAATTATATCGTTTTAAATCGTCAGGCCAAAAGCAAAAATTTTACCCGCTTTTTAATAGCTTCCGCTTGTTTGTGCGTTGTTTATCTCTGTTGTGAGCACGGGGCCTGACAATCTTAAAACATTGCTTCATACATATATATCATACATCCATATACATACATAAGGCATGACATAGCATAACATGAAAAACATATGAGTCGTATCCTGAAGTGTGACCATAGTCGATTGATCAATCTATAAACCAACGTACGCGGCGGTGTGGTTCACCCGGACCTTACCTCGGGATCCCTATATGTCACACCTTTGGCGCGTCCGCATATCGGTCTCGGTCTCCCAGGTAGCCTCATCCTCCGAGTGGTTCTGCCACCAGACCTTGACCATCGGAATACTCCGCGCTCTCAGCCTACGCTCCCCCTAGCTAGAATCTGCACAGGTCTCTCCTCAAACGATAAATCTGGTGCCAACTGGAGCGGCTCAAAATCCAATACATGAGACGGGTTCGGAATGTACTTTCGCAGCATAGAGATATGGAAGACATTATGCACTGCCGATAAGCTGGGTGGTAACGCTACTCGATAAGCCAGAGTACCAACCCTATCCAGAATCTCGAATGGCCCAAATAAATCTCGGGCTGAGCTTGACTCTCCGGCCAAAATGCATTACTCCCTTCATGGACGATACCCTCACAGGTAGCTCCAGATCTCGTCGTCTATGAGGCATAACTCTTCTGACGAATCTAGACTGTCCTCATCCTATCCCGAATCCTCGTCACAATGTCTGCCATCTGCTGCACTAAATCCGGTCCAGTAAGCACTCTCGCACCAACCTCTTCCCAGTGTACGGGAGATCTGCATCTCCTCCCATACAACGCCTCATATGGAGCCATCCCTATCGATTTCTGAAATCTGTTGTTGTATGTGAACTCTACCAGTGGCAATCTCGAGTCCCACGTACCGTGGAAATCTATCACACAAGCTCTCAGCAAATCCTCCAAAATCTGAATGACCCTCTCTGACTGTCCGTCTGTCTGTGGATGAAATGCCGTACTGAATGACAATCTAGTCCCCAAGGCGGCATGTAAGCTCCTCAAAAACGCAGATGTGAATCTGGTGTCTCTGTCCACCACTATCGAGATGGGTATGCCATGCAGTCTGACCACCTCTTGGATGTAAAGCTCTGCGTACTACGTCACGGTGAAAGTAGTCTTCACCGGTAAGAAGTGTGCTGACTTGGTGAGTCTATCCACAATCACCCATATAGCCGTTAACCCTCTGGGACTCCTAGGCAATTCAACCACGAAATCCATCGTAATATGCTCCCACTTCCACTCAGGAATGGGAAGTGGCTGCAACAACCCTGTCGGTCGCAGATGCTCTGCCTTGATTTGCTGACAAGTCAAGCACTCGGACACGAATCTCCCAATGTCCTTCATCCCTGGCCACCAATACAAAGTTCTGCAAATCTCTGTACATCTTCGTACTCCCTGGGTGGATGGAGTACGTCGATGCATGAGCCTCAGATAAGATCTCGGCTCTCAACTGTCCCGTGCTCGGCACCCACATACGGCCTCTGAAACGGACAATCCCATCCTCAACAGTATACAGACCTCGTCCTCTATCCTCATCACGCTGTCTCCACTGCTGTAACTGCTCATCGGAGGCCTGCTCCTCTTTGATCCGCTCTCGAAGAGTCGGTTGAATCGTTAGCGTTGCTAAACTCGGTGCACAGCCTCCCAAGTAGAACTCTAGACCAAACCTCTCTATCTCAGTCTGTAGTGGCCTCTCAATGTACAAACAAGCCACCACTGCAGTATTCTGGCTCAAAGCGTCTGCCACTACCTTAGCCTTACCCGGATGGTAGCTAATGTCACAGTCATAGTCCTTCACCAACTCTAACCATCTGCGCTGCCTCATGTTCAGCTCCTTTTGGGTGAAGAAGTACTTGAGGCTCTTGTGGTCGGTGAAAATCTGACACTTCTCTCCGTGCAAATAATGTCTCCAAATCTTCAGCGCAAACACCACTACAGCAAGCTCCAAATCATGCGTCAGATAGTTCTGCTCATAACTCTTCAGCTGCCTCGACGCATATGCAATAACCTTACCACCCTGCATCAGAACTGCACCCAAACCTCTCAGAGAAGCATCTGTATAAACCACAAACTCCTCGTGGTCCACTGGCATCGCTAATACTGGTGATGAAGTAAGGGCCTCCTTCAGCTGATCAAAACTTCTCTGACACTCGGGACTCCATACATACTTTGCATTATTCTTGTTAAAGGTTGTCAAGGGAACCGAAATAGAAAAGAAGCCCTTGATAAACTTGCGATTATAACCTGTCAAGCCCAAGAAACTGTGAATCTCCGCTGCATTCATTGGAATCTCGTAGTTCTGCACTGCCTCCACCTTCGATGGGTCAACAGAAATCCCATCTCTCGACACAATATGCTCTAAGAATGCCACCTGCTCTAGCCAAAACTCGCACTTGCTGAACTTGGCATACAATCTATGCTCCCTCAAAGTCTGCAAAGCTGTCTGCAAGTGCTGCCTATGCTCCTCCAAGCTCCTCGAATAGACCAGGATGTCGTCGATGAACACAATGATGAACTGGTCTCGATACTGCCTGAATACCCTGTTCATCAGATCCATGAAAATCGCTGGGGCATTCGTCAGGCCAAACGGCATCACCAAGAACTCGTAGTGGTCGTAGCATGTCCTAAAAGCAGTCTTGGACACATCCTCCTCTCTAACTCTCAGCTGATAGTAGCCAGATCTCAAATCAATCTTCGAAAATACCGAAGCTCCCTGCAACTGATCGAATAAATCCTCAATCCTCGGGAGTGGATACTTATTCTTGACTGTAACTCGGTTCAGGTCCCGGTATTCGATGCACAATCTCATGTTGCCATCCTTCTTCTTCACAAACAACACTGGAACGCCCCAAGGGGAAAATCTAGGGCGAATGAACCCCTTATCAAGCAACTCCTGAATCTGCTCCTTAAGCTCCTTCATCTCTATAGGAGCTAATTGATAAGGTGCCTTAGAGATAGGCACTATCCCTGGCATCAACTCAATAGAAACTCTACCACTCGCTCCGGTGGAACTCTCACTACATCATCAGGAAAGACGTCTGCATAATCTATTTCTCTTGTATACCTCCACATCAGATAGCGAAGGGCCTGCTGAACCTCCAGAAGAGGTAACGCTGGCCAAGAATGCCTGACATCCGTGCTCAACTAGCCTCCTGGCCTGCAGAAAAGATATGAATCTGTGCTTTCGCGGCCTCCTAGCTGTCTCAAATAAGAAGGCCTCCTGCCCTGGCGGTCTGATAGAAACTGTCCTATGCTGAAAATCAATCACGGCTCCAAACGCTGTCAGCCAATCCATGCCTAGGATGAGGTCGAATTTTGTCATCGACAAAACGACCAAATCTGCTCTAACTGCGTGATCCTAAAATATAATCGTCAGACCCTACACGACGCTGGTCGTCGTCAACTCCTCTCCTGACGGAACCGTCATGGCGAGAGCTACCCCCATGCTCTCCGGAACAATACCCATCCTCTGCGTGAAAACACTCGAAATAAACGAGTTGGTTGCCCCTGAGTCTAGCAAAGCGAGTGTAGTGACACCAAACACACGAATCTCGCCTGAAACAGAAATGTCACACAGGTATGCGTTTACGGTCATACTAAATCCCAAAAGTAGTTTAGATACCTAAAACAGTTCTAAGTTCGCTAGCCCTATCCGTCAAAGTTATCAAAGCAAGTCCTAGGAGATCTAACAGTTCTCAATCACATTAATTAGCAACTAAGGCAAGGAATTTCTTAGCAGTGTTCTACCTAACATGAAACTCCAAAACGCCCAGGTAGCACATAACAAGGTATAGAAATCTAAAACGGAATACCTGTGAGTAAAGTCGTGTCGGGATCCACAGCTTATGTCTGCATCACGAATACACGACCAGTAGACTGCACCATCTGGGGGCAATTGATAGCGACATGCCCCGGCACCTTGTAGTGGAAACATCGGCCTGAACCCGCCATGCACTAGCCTGGATGATTCTTCTAGCACGT
Organism: Dorcoceras hygrometricum; assembly: GCA_001598015.1. Classification (NCBI taxonomy): domain Eukaryota; kingdom Viridiplantae; phylum Streptophyta; class Magnoliopsida; order Lamiales; family Gesneriaceae; genus Dorcoceras; species Dorcoceras hygrometricum. The sequence continues at coordinate 63,670 of KV003971.1, read as the reverse complement.
CTGGCACGTCGGATACACTCCAGGTCTAGGGGCAGTAGCCCCCTGCTGCTGTGGTCTCGGCTGACCCTGTGGCCTCTGCTGGCCCTGAGGTCTCTGCTGGCCCTGAGGCCTCTACTGGCCTGAGGCCTCTGCTGTTGCTGGCCCTGCTGAGATGGGCCCTTAGAAGGCCCCTGAAAAGGTCTCTTCGCTGGTGGCTGCGAAGACTGGCCCTTGGCGGGCTGCTGCATCAGACGCTTCCTCTGGTAATCCTCCCTCATATCCTTCCCGCCTCTCTCAGACCGGTAAGCCCTGTTCACTGCCGCCATATAAGTCTCGACGTCCTCCATGTTGACATCGTGGCGGATGTCAGGTCGGAGTCCATCAGTATGTTAGAGTAGATGCCCAACTAGCCAACTTGTGGCGTGTGGGTTTTATAGACTCTTGTATGAAACGATCTTTATATATGATATTCGCATTTATTCATGGCATTCTTTATCTTCATTATGATTATATAATGTTTACAATTGTGTTGGATAAAGACCTAGAATGCACCATAGTGTATGTTAGATGTGATAGTTGGTATGACGGCTATCATGAAACACATCTAATAGTCACTGTGCATTCTGAACTCGTTCCTAGTCGATTGGGCCGTCAAAATGAGGATAAGGCCGCCCGAGCTCGAAACTAGTATCTGCGATGCGAAGTACCGTGTTTCATTGGTAGGGAACATTGTGATGTTCTGAGCATGCATATAGATAGTGACCTGGTGATCTATCGAACTACCCTCGGTCGAACTTTCCAAGTGGTTACCATTTGTCGAGTGGATAAGTCCGAGGTCTTGGTTGTACTGATTAGTCCTCACGACTCGAAACGTCATTGAGACTCTACATGATAGACGTCTCACTTTGACTCGTTTGCCGACTCACTTGGTGTCATTAGGCGGCAGGATTGGGTGAGATCCCGATGCATGTAGGAGTCGATACTTCGTTGTCGAGGATTCACCGCTCACTCTCATGCGTGGATATCCTATGCTATCTGAGGGGATAATAGTGTATAAATCTTTGGCCAGAGTACTAGAAGTGTTTTAGGTAAATGGGTTTACCTAGTTACACTCGCGATGTCACTATTCGATCTCCAAGATGTATGCATAGCTATCGGATCTCTAGCGACTCTCGATTTACCAATGGTCGTTGATCTGATCGGGATATATGTGATGAAAGGACCATACTGTACGCTAACCACGACCAACTGGTTCTTTCAGGCAGTATCAGTGATACCTAGGGGATCATGGGGCGATGTTTCTAGGCGCTTTACCATGATCCGTTGGGCATGTCCGAAATTGTGATTTCGGAGCCACAATGGTTGTGGGCCCACGGCTAGCTGTATCCCTGAACCATTGAGAGTCACACAAGTACTGGATTCATGATTCCCGCACGGAAACTGAGCTCAATGTGTTGAGCATAAGAAGAGGATTTTAGGGAGTGCGACTTCCTAAAAGTCAACAGGGGTCAAATTGCGATTTCCCGCTGTTGAGGGCAAAACTGTCATTTTGGACTAGGTATCTGAAAAATTGTTTTTCACATCATAATGTTCAGTTTTGGAAAATGAGTCGATCGGTCCAATCTGATTGTCGATCGGAGTTATGATGAAACCGCAGTGAATTAAACGAACCGAATGTTCATATATGGACTTGGGCCTGACCCAAGTCCAATGGGCTGGTTCAAGCCCATGTGTACTAATTATATGTTAGTACTCTACTAGGGCCTTAATGACTTGCATCATAACCTAAACCTAGCCTCCATAGACCACTCGGCCGCCCCTATCCTCTCGCCACCTATCTCGGCCGCCCCGCCGCCCAAGTGCCGCCGCCCCGCCGCCGCGTACGTTGATCGGACTTGTTCCAATCAGCTTGACGAGGAGTTTCCATCCGTGCTGAATTCGTCAGTCCTTCTAGTGCAGGCTGACGAAGGTGTCTTGAATCCGGTCGTGGACCTGATTGACGATCTACCGCCGCCTACAGTTTGAAGTGCCGGTTTCCTCGTGTAACTGGTCGGAGCCAGACGCCTAGACGCCAGCAAGGTAATCATATACGAACACCCTATGTATGTTTGTAGATTTCTTTAAATGTATTGAACACTTTCCGGGCAAATTTTTTTTTCCGCTGCGCCCCGGGAAGTGGGATCCGGATCCGCCACCGCTATTCCAACAGTGGTATCAGAGCCAAGGCTCGGATCCTTCAATACATTGTTGCCTGAATTGCATCTAAATATCGAATTTCAGATTGAAAACAACAAAATTTTTTTGGATCTCGGCCACGGCTCCGCCGCGCATGGTGGCGCCCCTCCCCGCGCGCATGTGCGCGCGCGATAACAGCGCGCTTGCCGCGCTTGGCGGTCGATGCTCCGCGCATGATTGCGCGACTGGTGGTCGACCGCTTGCTGCCTCCTTCGCGCATGGTGGCGCAATCTGCCGATGGGTGTTGCTTCTGGTGTTCGCACGGTGTTTGCTGGTGTTGCGCAATCGTTGTGCCAAGACCAGGCGCGATGCGCGCCGTGCTCCGCGCATATCGCGGCCAAGCGCGCGGCCTTGTGCCGCGCGCGATTTTGTGTCGGGGGG
>KV003971.1:46250-60203 GCA_001598015.1 Dorcoceras hygrometricum | reverse complement strand
GTTCGGGCCTGTCCCGGGCAGCCCATGAAGTTTTCGGGCCGATATTCGATATCGGGCCGATTTTGGTTGATTTTGAAATTTTTGTGATTTTGGGCCTAAAATCGTTTTAAGCCCAATTTGATGCAATTAAAATTGCAAAATGTGATTTTAATTGTGAAATATGATTTTACAATTAAAATATGATTTTATTGATTAAAATTTTATTTTATCGACAAAATGCGATTTTATTATAAAATGCGATTTTATGATTAAAATATGATTTTGTAGTAAATAATTTGATTATTTAATTTATGCAAGTTAATTAGATTGATTGCATGTTTGGGATGATCGAGAGCCGTGCCCAATGTGATAGGTGCCCATGAAGTTTTCGGGCCGATATTCGATGTCGGGCCGATTTTGGTCGATTTTGAATTTTTTGAGATTTTGGGCCTAAAATTGTTGCAATTAAAATTGCAAAATATGATTTTAATTGTGAAATATGATTTTATAATTAAAATATGATTTTGTTGATTAAAATATGATTTTATCGACAAAATGCGATTTTATTATAAAATGCGATTTTATGATTAAAATATGATTTTGTGATAAATAATTTGATTATTTAATTTTTGCAAGTTAATTAGATTGATTGCATGTTTGGGATGATCGAGAGCCGTGCCCAATGTGATAGGTGTATGCTTTAGGTTTTACGATTTTGGTTTTAATATTATTGATTATCATTTATTAAAGTGGGTCTGTTTGTGGCCCGTTCCCATCCCTTGTAAAATGTATCACTTATGTGTCATGGAATTTAATTGTAAATTACTAGACTTAGTGGGAGGACTTTTGAAGATGGTGGGCCCATGACGATCAAAGATATTGAAGACCGAAGATCTGTAAAATCGAAAGCAAATGTAATAGGATTGCATTGCATATTGCATTTCACCTAGGATTGGACTCAGGTCCGTGATTGGCAACCACGGACCGCATATCTCTCGCGATCGATCATCCCAAAGTTATTTATATATTTGATATATATGTTGAATCCGCATGTTTTAAATTTGATTTAGAATTATTGCATGAGACCAAATTTTCAAAAATAAAATCCTTCGTTTTAAATATGATTTAAAACTAATATCAAGATTAAAAGTTTATTCGATAAGCTAAATGGAGTTTAAATTTGTTTTAATTATCCCTACCTTCTATCAATAATGGGTGTACGTCGATGCTACCCGTATACATGGCCCGGCTCATATTATTGAGGGGGTCATGTATGCCGGAAAGCTGTCCACGCCATTGACAATTATTGTGAGTCGGTTGGAACTCCCTTTAACGTTGGCTCATATTATTGGGGACGTTAAGAGGACCGTCCTTCACGACTCAACATTGATGAGTCATCTTGACACGTGATAGTAAACGGCGTCATATTATTGGGCCTTTACTGGACGTGAGGTGAATACATGGAGGTTGCACCGGTTGCAATCGGAAACTACCTTCTGGGGGTCGTGGTTGGTTGATATTATTCGGGACCATGATCACTTGATTGGGCTCCGTGTACCCACTAAAGAAACTTGCTTTCTCGATTTCATTATAGGGTGGTGAAATCATTAAAATAGTTGGAGGGTAATTCATAAAACTTAACGACCTTGTTTTATGTCTTAGCGTTATTTCATATATAGTTAGTAATGTATGTCTGTTTTCTTTTCAGTATAACTGCTTACAAAATGTCTTCGATCAAAAACCCACTCGCTGCTATACTGGGTGGTGAAATCGTTAAAATAGTGGGAGAGTAATTCATAAAACTAAATGACCTTGTTTTATGTCTTAGCGTTTTTCATATATAGTTAGTGATGCATGTCTGTTTTTCTTTTCAGTATAACTGCATTTATAATGTCTTCGATCAAAAACCCACTCGCTGCTATACTGGATAGCAACAAGTTCACCGGTCTGAACTACCAAGACTGGCTTCGAAACCTCAACGTTGTGTTGGCTTCGGAGAACCTTCTCTATACGATACAGAAGAGCCCTCCGAAGGAAGCCCGTGCGGATATCAGTCCTGAGGAGCTGACTATGCTTAAACAATGGTGGGACGATGATCTTAAGACTCGATGCTAAGTGATGGCATCTATGTCTAACGAAATGCAACGGCGCTTTGAGAAGACAAAGTATGCTGCTGACATACTCTTTCATCTCAAAGAACTGTATGGGGAGAACTCTCGACATGAGAGGTTCACGGCTGTCAAGGATCTTATGACGAGCCGCATGCACGATGGGACTTCGTTTCGCAAGCATGTATGATTGGGCTCATTGAAAAGCTGTCGGGCCTTTATATCACGCTTCCACACGAGCTGTCGGTGGATGTACTTCTCCTCTCACTACCCGCTGCATTTGACCCCTTTGTGGTCAACTTCAACATGAACAAGCTGGAAGCCATCCTTGAAGAGGTGGTTAACATGCTTGTAGTGTTCGAAGGAACCATAAAGAAGGACAAGCTCGTCCTCCTCATGGTCTCTTCTTCCTCTGCGAAGAAGGGGCCCAGACGCAAGGGTAAGAAACGTTCTGCCCCTGCGAAGGAGGAAAAGCCCACCAAGAAGCCCAAGGCAAAGGCTTCCAAGCCAAACAAGACTGAGGATGTTTGCCACCACTTCCACAAGCCTGGGCATTGGAGGAGGAACTGCAAGGAGTACCTCGAGCAGTTGCGAACTGCGAAAGGTATGTTCTATATCGAAATAAATATGTCTCTTAATTCGACTTCTTGGGTACTTGATACCGGATGTGGATCTCATATCTGCAATGATTTGCAGGTGATGACAAGAAGTCGACGTCTTAGAGAGGGTGAGACCCACTTGAGGCTTGGCAATGGAGCAAGAGTTGCTGCTATAGCTATAGGAGATGTTTATTTATTTTTGTCTTCTAATTTTAAGTTGTTATTGAGAAACGTTTTGTTTGTTTCCGAATTAATAAAGAACATTATTTCTGTTTCTATGCTTGATAGTGATGGATATTTTTGTATGTTTGCTAATTCGATTTGCAATATTTACAAGAATGAATGTTTGATTGGTATTGGGGAACGCGAAAACGATTTATACAACTTAAAATTAAAAGACGTTTCAACTCGCGATGTCGAAACACATACAACAACGATTAAAAGGAAACATGATAGCTTAAACCCAGCACAACTTTGGCACGCTAGGCTAGGTCATGTTTCTCTAAGTAGGATGAACAAGTTAGTTAGGAGTGACATGTTTGATCTGTCAGACATTAACTCCCTACCGACTTGTGAATCTTGTCTTAAGGGAAAGATGACTAAGCAACCCTTCAAGGGCAAGGGTGAGCGTGCTCAAGGCCTATTGGATTTGATCCATACTGATGTGTGTGGTCCATTTAGTATTGGTACTAAATACGGTCACACATACTTCATAACCTTTACCGAAGATTACTCTAGGTATGGGTACTTGTACTTAATGAAGCACAAGTCTGAATCCTTGAAAGGTTCAAAGAATTCAAGGCTGAAGTAGAAAATCAATTAGGCAAAAGTATTAAAGCACTTCGATCCGATCGAGGTGGTGAATACGTGAATGCTGAATTTCAAGACTATCTGAAAGAGAATGGGATTCTCTCACAGTGGATCCCTCCGGCCACACCACAGCTCAATGGTGTAGCGGAGCGTCGTAATCGAACTTTGATGGACATGGTTCGATCTATGATGAGCTTCACTGAGCTTCCTACCTCGTTTTGGGGCTATGCACTCGAAACGGCGGTAATGTTGTTGAACAATGTCCACACCAAGGCAGTGGATAAGACTCCATATGAGATGTGGATGGGCAAACCACCCAAATACTCATACATGAGGATATGGGGACGTCCTTAAAAAAAAAGTGTTGTTTCTAGGAATGCCACCTTTATGGAAAGGGAATTTCTACTTGATAGAAAAGGCAAGATAGTAGAACTCGAAGAGGTTCGTGAACCAACTGAAGTACCAAGTGAATCTCCTAGTGCCTCCAGAGCCAGTACCAGAAATGGTCGCACCTAGGAGATCCGAAAAGGTTCCTAGGGCTCCTGAGAGATATGGGTTTTCTCATTGAAGATGATCAAAGTGATCAAGTTGTTGGATCTGATCCAAGAACCTTCAAGGAGGTCGATGCTGATTCAAATTTGTGGCTTGAAGCAATGTAGTCTGAGTTTGACTCAATGCATGCGAACCAAGTTTGGACTCTTGTTAGCCCTCCCGAAGGAATTGTTCATATTGGGTGCAAATGGGTATACAAGAGGAAACTTGGGCCTGATGGTAAGGTAATGACCTACAAGGCACGACTGGTCGCAAAAGGTTACACTCAAAGGCAAGGTGTTGACTATGATGAGACATTTTTACCAGCCGCAATGTTAAAGTCAATTAGAATCTTACTGGCCTTAGCCGCATGGTACGACTATGAGATATGGCAAATGAATGTGAAAACTGCGTTCCTTAATGGAAACATTAAGGAAGAGATCTATATGACGCAGCATGAGGGTTTCACATCTGTAGCAAGTGAGCATAAAGTATGCAAACTTCAGAGATCGATCTACGGTCTCAAACAAGCATCGAGGAGTTGGAACCTTAGATTCGATGAAACAATTAAGGAATTGGTTTCAACAAGAATCCCGAGGGGCCATGTGTATATAAGAAGGTAGTTAAAAGCGCTGTGACATTCCTCGTACTTTATGTTGATGACATTCTACTCATTGGGAATGATGTTGGAATGCTGCAGTTAACTAAAGTATGGTTGTATAGTAGATTCTCGATGAAGGACATGAGTGAAGCATCCTATATTCTTGGAATACAGATCTATCAGGATAGATCGAAATGGATGCTCGGACTCACCCAAGCTACCTACATCGATACCATACTTAAGCGGTTCTCTATGGAAGAGTCCAAGAGAGGACACCTACCTATGTGCCACGGGGTCACTCTATCTAAGTCTATGTGTCCGAAGACTGATGAGGAGATAGAGAGTATGACACGTGTGCCATATGCCTTTGCAATAGGTAGTATTATGTATGGCATGATCTCGACTAGACCAAATGTCGCATATGCTCTGAGTGTCACGAGCCGCTACCAGGCCAACCCCGGCCAATTGCATTGGAAGGCTGTGAAGGATATTCTTAAGTACTTGCGAAGGACCAAGAATATGTTCATGGTCTATGGGGGTGGTGAACTGAAACTGGAAGGCTACACTGATTCTAGCTTCCAGTGTGACGTGGATGAATCGAAGTCTACCTCTGGATTTGTATTCATGCTCAATGGTGGTGCTGTCTCTTGGAAGAGTTCCAAGCAAGACACCATCGTGGATTCAACCACTGAGGCTGAGTACATTCCAGCATCAGCTACTGCTAAGGAGGCGGTTTGGATAAGGAATTTCGTCCAAGAGTTGGGCGTCATTCCTGATGGATGCAATACAGATCTATCGGGATAGATCGAAACGGATGCTCGGACTCACCCAAGCTACCTACATCGATACCAAACTTAAGCGGTTCTCTATGGAAGAGTCCAAGAGAGGACACCTACCTATGTGCCACGGGGTCACTCTGTCTAAGTCTATGTGTCCGAAGACTGATGAGGAGATAGAGAGTATGACACGTGTGCCATATGCCTCGGCAATAAGTAGTATTATGTATGGCATGATCTCAACTAGACCGGATGTCGCATATGCTCTGAGTGTCATGAGCCGCTACCAGGCCAACCCCGGCCAATTGCAGTGGAAGGCTGTGAAGGATATTCTTAAGTACTTGCGAAGGACGAAGAATATGTTCATGGTCTATGGGGGTGGTGAACTGAAATTGGAAGGCTACACTGATTCTAGCTTCCAGTGTGACGTGGATGACTCGAAGTCTACCTCTGGATTTGTATTCATGCTCAATGGTGGTGCTGTCTCTTGGAAGAGTTCCAAGCAAGAGACCATCGCGGATTCAACCACTGAGGCTGAGTACATTGCAGCATCAGCTGCTGCTAAGGAGGCGGTTTGGATAAGGAATTTCATCCAAGAGTTGGGCGTCATTCCTGATGGAGTTGGTCCAGTCCCGGTGTACTGCGACAACACAGGTGCCGTTGAGCAAGCAAAGGAGCCTAGGTCTCACCAAAGATCCAAACATATACTGAGGAAATACCACATAATCCGGGATATTGTGGCTAGAGGTGACATAGCAGTTGAGAGAGTCGCCTCTGCGGACAAAGTTTCTGATCCACTTACGAAGCCCTTGCCAGGACCATTGTTTGAAAAACATCGTGAAACAATGGGACTGCGTCTGATGAGTAGTTGGCTTTAGGGCAAGTGGGAGATTGTTAGAGTAGATGCCCAACTAGCCAACTTGTGGCGTGTGGGTTTATAGACTCTTGTATGAAACGATCTTTATATATGATATTCGCATTTTTTATGGCGTTCTTTATTTTCATTATGACTATAATGTTAACAATAGTGTTGCATAAAGACCTAGAATGCACCATAGTGTATGTTAGATGTGATAGTGGGTATGACGGCTATCATGAAACACATCTAATAGTCACTTGCATTCTGAATACGTTCCTAGTCGATTGGGCCGTCAAAATGAGGATAAGGCCGCCCGAGATTGAGACTAGTATCTGTGATGCGAAGTACCGTGTTTCATTGGTAGCGAACATTGTGATGTTCTGAGCATGCAGATAGAAAGTGACCTGGTGATCTATCGAACTACCCTCGTTCGGACTTTCCAAGTGGTTACCATTTGTCGAGTGGATATGTCCGAGGTCTTGGTTGTACTGATTAGTCCTCACGACTCGAAACGTCATTGAGACTCTACATGATAGGCGTCTCACTTTGACTCGTTTTCCGACTCACTTGGGGTCATTAGGCGGCGGGATTGGGTGAGATCCCGATGCATGTAGGAGTCGATGCTTCGTTGTCGAGGATTCACCGCTCGCTCTCATGCGTGGATATCCTATGCTATCTGAGGGGATAATAGTGTATAAATCTCTGGCCAGAGTACTAGAAGTGTTTTAGGTAAATGGGTTTACCTAGTTACACTCGCGATGTCACTATTCGATCTCCAAGATGTATGCATAGCTATCGGATATCTAGCGACTCTCGATTTACCAATGGTAGTTGATCTGATCGGGATATATGTGATGAAAGGACCGTACTGCACGCTAACCATGACCAACTGGTTCTTGCAGGAACTATCAGTGATACCTAGGGGATCATGGGGCGATGTTGCTAGGCTCTTTACCATGATCCGTTGGGCAAGTCCGAAATTGTGATTTCGGAGCCACAATGGTTGTGGGCCCACGGCTAGCTGTATCCCTGAACCATTGAGGTTCACACAAGTACTGGATTCATGATTCCCGCACGGAAACTGAGCTCAATGTGTTGAGCATAAGAAGAGGATTTTAGGGAGTGCGACTTCCTAAAAGTCAACAGGGGTCAAATTGCGATTTTCCGCTGTTGAGGGGCAAAACTGTCATTTTGGACTAGGTATCTGAAAAATTGTTTTTCACATCATAATGTTCAGTTTTCGAAACTGAGTCGATCTGTCCGATCTGATCGTCGATCGGAGTTATGATGATAACGTAGTGAATTAAACGAACCGAATGTTCAATGGTTCGGTTCAAGCCCATGTGTACTAATTATATGTTAGTACTCTACTAGGGCCTTAATGACTTGCATCATAACCTAAACCTAGCCTCCATAGACCACTCGGCCGCCCCTCTCCACTCGCCCCCTCTCTCGGCCGTGCCACCGCCCAAGTGCCGCCGCGTACGTTGATCGGACTTGTTCCGATCAGCTTGACGAGGAGTTTCCGTCCGTGCTGAATTCGTCAGTCCTTCTAGTGCAGGCTGACGAAGGTGTCTTGAATCCGGTCGTGGACCTGATTGACGATCTACCATCGCCTACAGTTTGAAGTGTCGGTTTCCTCGTGAAACTGATCGGAGCCAGGCGCCTAGACGCCAGCAAGGTAATCATCTACGAACACCCTATGTATGTTTGTAGATTTCTTTCAATGTATTGAACACTTTTCAGGAAAATTTTGTTTTTCCGCTGTGCCCCGGGAAGTGGGTTCCGGATCCGCCATCGCTATTCCAACAAGGTAAACTACCTCAGCTTCTCACTTTCCACCGTAGCAATCGAGGGCACAAAGGTACACCCTCGCTCAAACTGCCTCACGTACTCAGCCACCGAGTCTCCCTGACGGAGACTCATAAACTCACGAATAAGCTGGCTCCAGGCATCCACTGTTAAATATTTCTCGAAAAAGACTTTATTGAACTCGCACAATGACAGGCTCTCCAGAAACAGTCCAACCACTGCGCCTTTCCACCACAGAGCGGCGTCTCCCTTCAGCATGAAAATAGCACAACAGACCTTGTCGGCGTCCGCTAGACCCATGTAGTCATAGATAGTCTCCATGGATCGGATCCACTCTTCAACAACAAGTGGATCGGTGGTGCCAGCAAACTCCTTATGTCCCTGCTTGCGGAACCTCTCTGCAACGTCCTCCACATGCTACTTCCCGGGTCGCTCTGACTGACGCTCCAGCAGTCTGGTAATCCCAGCTAGCATGTCCACGCTAGCTCTCTCATACGGAGTCAATTGAGGTGGTGGGGGAGGAGGAGGAGGTGTAGCATCATCCTGTTGGCTCCTATCACGTCGGGGAGGCATTGTTCTGATACACCAAAATCTTATCACGTAAATCTAAGTGCATGACTAAGCGTATTTTTAAAAATCTAAGACCAAATCGCATACGTAACTAAAACACATGCATCATGCAATCATAACGTAAATCATAAAACAAGAAAACTCACAGACTGGTAGTGCGACTTCCGAGCTCCACGCAGCAGGCAAGTACCCCACCAGAACCACCGCTCTGATACCAACTGAAACGAACCATACTCTAGATTTTTTTTAAACATGTGCAGAAAACTTAACTTAAAGTGTGGCTCGTTCCCTTCTAAAAAATTTCTAAATCATTTTATCCAAAATTCTTTTAAACGTAAATAAAAAAATATTTAAAAACTTTAAAACATTCAAACTGAATAAAATCACTGCGTAAAAGTACAGAAAGTAAACATGTTTAAAAATCAATATCTAAATTGTATCAACTCAAAATAACACTACTGCGGTCAAGGGGTACTACTGCAACAGGAGCTCAGATGTCTTCACCGCCAGTCGATGTAAACTCATCAACAGGGTCATCATCTGCACCATTTAAACCTAGTGAGCCTAGAGGCTCAGCATGCTCTATCGTATATCATAACAAAGTACATACTAATAAAATCGCATGCAAGCACATACCTAAATAACGTTAAAAACATGAATGCGTGCATGATCTTAAAATATTTTTTCAATAATTTCATTTCATAAAACATTCATGATGCATGCATTGTCATAAAATTATGCAAGTTTAAAAGCTCAGTCCGTTAATGTATATTTAATCCTTTCCTTTAAAACATTTACATACATAACCTACTACATATATTATTAAATATACATTTACGGGAACCTACATTTTTCTACTCGGTCAAGGATTGATCCTGGGGCCTGGCTTACCACTTCTAGGCTAATCATATCTCTTTATATAACCGATGAAACGAATTTTCACCCCTTTTTAACATTTTTTCCTAATTAAATTAAATTTTGATTTCTTAAAATCAAGGCTATTTGTGATTAATTAAAATCAATTTTTACTTCTAGAAATAAACTTGGACTTATTAAAAATCGATTATGACTTTTAAAATCAATTTAAATCAATTTTGACCTCAAAAGCCGATTTTGACCAAAAGACCGATTTTGACCAAGTTAAAGTCCCAAAAATATATTTTTACTTAATTAAAATTCCAAAGGTCCCAATTTTGACTTAAACTTAAAATTAAACATAACTTCAATTATTTTAAAAGTTTGACTCAGTTTTGAAACTTCTGGCTATTTCCTTTAAAATTGGACTTTGACTTAATAATTAAAAATAACAGGTCCCTAATTAAAATAACTTGGATCGATTTTAAAACATTTGCCTCGAGACTCGAAGAACCGATCCGGTCCAACCAACCAATCAAACCGGTTCAATTAGACCGAATCATTGAAGCCAACAACCCTAGCCATGCACGTTGCCGCCTCCAGCGACCACCCGCGACTTACAGCTTTCGAACTCTATGCTCCGGCCACCATGGCCGGAGCCCCGCCGGCTGGACCACCCCCAGGTCCAGCCGGACCTAACCATACCAGCCTTGTCTCAAAAAGTGGACGCATGAAGGAGATCTAATCGAGAGAAGCGGGCGCACCAGCCAGGCCGCACGATGCGCCACCCTCGACCCCCACGGCAAAACCTGGTTCAACCGATCATATAGACACCCTCATACCCCGACATGGACCACCATGAGACCCCTAGGAACCTCTAGAACTGAGCCACAACCCCTGGGAATCTCCTCGACCGAAGCCTCATGTGAAGGAAGCAAAACATGTTAAAAATCGTGTAGTACATGCATGACTTTAAACCATAAAGCGTAGATCTAGACATGTTGCATACAATTCACACCATGAATCTTTAAAAACAGGTTAATACAATTTAAATGGTGATAAAAAGGGTTGATATCACATGCCTGGTTTGAATGGAGTTGAGTTTTGCGAGTTACCAACGTTGTAGACGCGAGATCGGGGCACCACCGGCTTTGGATCCTCAAAATTCACCAAGGAGAAGGAATTTTCGAAACTTTGCATGAGGAGAAGGGAGGGGGACGGCTGATGTGTTTTGGGAGGCTAGGTTTAGTGATTAATTAGGTGTTAAGAAAATAAAGAGTGCCACAAATGACCCCTATGGATTTAATTAAGAAAAGGGGAGAAAAATGACATACTTACTCCTCAAATTAATTGAAAAGATAATTAAAACTCATAACTTGGCTTTAAAGATTAAAGATTTTCGAAATCAAGGCCTCCTCATATTTTAAAACACCTTAAAACCCAATAAAACAGTCCGTATAGGTGAAAAATAGGTTCCCCTCCAAATTAATTATAAAACTCCAATTTTCAGAAATTGTTGCTTAAAATAAAAAAAATTCATTCTTAAAAATCTAATAACTTAAAAATCTCAAATTATTTTCATTCCGGTCGATCCTAATCTCGTCCACGCGTCCGTAACTCAAACAGGCATAAAAACAAGTCATGCTGTAACGCCCCAAAATCCATAGGACCACATTTATGCATTTTATTAATCTCATGGGCCAAAATGGCAATTTTAAATATGTATTTGCTGATTTATTGATTTCAGAACATAAGATGCGTTGCGGCTGGTTCCAGCAGATGACTCCAAAGAGTGATGCACGAGCTGGTTTTGAATCGATTGAAAAATATTTTAAGGAGGACAAATGATTTCTTTTGGAAAATGTTTGGTGTTTTACAAATTAAAATGAGAGGAAGGGAATTTTACTAAATTTTATAAGTATGTCATGCTTGATTTCACAAGTAGCATGCCACTAATCCCTTTCATATAAAAACCTGTTTTCAAAGTAAGATCTTTTATCATTTAAAAAAAAATCATGAGGTGTTCTTCAAAATATTTCCAGAAGAGTTCGTGCGTTAAAGAGAAGATTTCTGCAGGAATCGGTTGCTGTTGCAAAGCTTTGTTTAAGGCAAGTAAAAGCTGATCCTTTGCTACACCATTTGAAGCATATATTGATGTTTTTATGGATCTGCTTGCCTGTATGTTTAAGATATGTTGAAGTTCATGTTTAAAATAATTTATGCATGATTAAGGAAAGAAATATGGGGTTCAAAATGATGTTTTTATGCTTCCAAATGTTTTCCAGAAAGATTATGATGTTTTAAAAGTATTGAGGATTCGAGTTTATTCCCAGAATATTTATGAATGTTATTCCTTACAATAATTATAATATCAGAATTTGATAACGATGTAATCAGTAGTTGCTAGTTGAATCATTATAAAGTATTTGATAGTCAACGACTGATAGCATAGTTGTTGTTTTGATGTTATAATATAAAGCCAAATTTCAGCAGCTGTGTTGTTTTCATAAATTCCAGTAGATGCACTGTTCACCAGCAGATGCATTTTCGTGGATTAAATTCAGCAGTTGCGTTGTTTTCGTAAAACCAGCAGATGTACTGTTCATTTCAGCTGGTATTAGTCTTGCGACTGATGCTGTTCATTGCAGCTGGTATTAGTCTTGCGACTGGTACTGTTCATTGCAGCTGGTATTAGTCTTTCGACTGGTACTGTTCATTGCAGCTGGTATTAGTCTTGCGACTGGTACTGTTCATTGCAACTGTATTAGTCTTGCGATTGGTACTGTTCACCGCGTCTGGATTTATATTCCTTACGGCTGTTTATTGTGCCAACGACATCGTTTTATACCTATTCCTTGCGACTGGTCTCATGTATGATGCGCTAACGACGTCGTTCCCTTAAGTTACAAAATCTCAGCAGATAGTCTTACGTCATCATATCTGTTACTTACTTCTACGACATCGTTTCAATAAATACAATTGTTCCTAGTAAAAGATCTTGCATCTGGTTCCTATTCATTGAGACTGGTTTCTCTTGCGACTGGTCTCATTTCAATGTTATGTTTCCTATAGTCGAATTCAATACTCAGTAAAGTTATAAAAATGGGAAGCGAGAGTTTTAAATGATGGAACCCGATGATGTTTAAGAAATTTCAAAGAAAGAAAGGATGTTAATGGAACCAAAGTTTATTTTAAGATTATGGCATAGATAGTTGACGGTCACCAAGGAGAAGGGTGAGCAGTTGTCTAGATGTCGACTGCCCTTTCATATGAGCTATATGCTAAAACTGATATCGGAAGTCATTTTGATCAAAGTGCAACACGGACCATGAGGAGCTTATATGCCATAAATCTAAAGAAAAGATATTGATAATGAGATCTGGGCTATTATCCCTTGTCTCCACGTTTAAAGAAAGAAATGTTTATGAAATGTGTATGTATGGGTCAGATGTCAACCTGCGTATTTAAACTTGTTATTATTCAGGTTTTACTTGCTGAGCCTTTAGGCTCACTAGCTTTTAAAATGGTGCAGGTGCGACAGCTGGAGAACGAACAGAAGGTGAAACTTGAAATCAGCTGCTGGGTGGTGTGTGTTTGTCAAAGGCCAGCGTTTTCCGTGTCATAGTTGATGATTATTTTGTTTAGAATGTACTGTATTAGATCAGTGGCAACGGTTGTATATTTACATAGAATAGCAGCTGTTGTAAATCGAAATTGCAATTATCAAAGAAAACCGTTTTCCGCAAATGTCTTCAGTAGTTGGCGCGCAAATAAGTATCTGCTAGTATTTGAGTTGTCTTGTGTTTCGATTTCTTTTAAGATATAAGAAATATAGCTTATAACAAATTATCCTTTAGCCCTTCTTTTATTTCGAAAATTTTTATTTACCTCAATTAGTGATTCCCGTGGGTTCGGGAGTCACAACATGGTATCAGAGCAACGTTCCTGAGATAAACACACGCACTATCAGCTGGATCAATGTGAGGATTCAGATTTAGATTAGTGGTTAATTTTATTGTTTGGGTTTAGCCACGTGAATTTTGAAGTTAGAATTGTCGAATTCCTCTAAGTACTGAATCAACCTTGCTGTAGCCAACGACTGGTAGGATTTGGAACTTGATGGTTAGTGTAGCTTGCGTCTGGATGGAGTTTGAATTTCAGTCGTTGCGTTTGTGTTGGTTATTATTGTGCACGAGGAAACCAGTCGCGGGAGTTTTTCCTTGTGCAGCTGCTGGTTTTTATGCGTCGACTGGATTTGATGTTGTCGAATTCCTCTAAGTACTGAATCAACCTTGCTGTAGCCAACGACTGGTAGGATTTGGAACTTGATGGTTAGTGTAGCTTGCGTCTGGATGGAGTTTGAATTTCAGTCGTTGCGTTTGTGTTGGTTATTATTGTGCACGAGGAAACCAGTCGCGGGAGTTTTTCCTTGTGCAGCTGCTGGTTTTTATGC
>KV003971.1:0-35349 GCA_001598015.1 Dorcoceras hygrometricum | reverse complement strand
TGGGCTCTTCTTCCTCTGCGAAGAAGGGACCCAAACGCAAGGGTATGAAGCGTTCTGCCCCTGCAAAGGAGGGAAAGCCCGCAAAGAAGCCCAAGGCAAGGACTTCAAAGCCTAAACAAATCTGAGGATGTTTGCCACCACTGCCACAGGCCTGGACACTGGAGGAGGAACTATAAGGATTACCTCGAGCAGTTGCGAACTGCAAAAGGTATATTCTACATTGAAATAAATATGTCTCTTAACTCGACTTCTTGGGTACTTGATACCGGATGTGGATCTCATATCTGCAATGATTTGCAGGTGATGACAAGAAGCCGACGTCTTAGAGAGGGTGAGACCCATTGAGGCTTGGCAACGGAGCAAGGGTTGCTGCTGTAGCTATAGGAGATGATTATTTATTTATGTCTTCAAATTTTAAGTTGTTATTGAGAAACGTTTTATTTGTTCCCGAATTAATAAAGAACATTATTTCTATTTCTATGCTTGACAGTGATGGATATTTTTGTCATTTTACCAATTCGATTTGCAATATATACAAGAATGAATGTTTGATTGGAATTGGGGAACGCGAAAACGATCTATACACCTTAAAATTAAAAGAAGTTCCAACTCGCGATGTGGAAACACATACAACAACTATTAAAAGGAAAAACGATAGCTTGAACCCGGCACAACTTTGGCACGCTAGGCTAGGTCATGTTTCCTTGAATAGGATGAATAAGTTGGTTAGGAGTGACATGTTTGATATGTCTGACATTAACTCCCTACCGACTTGTGAGTCTTGTCTCAAGGGAAAAATGACTGAACAACCCTTCACGGGCAAGCCTGAACGTGCTCAAGGCCTATTGGATTTGATCCACACTGATGTGTGTGGCCCACTTAGCATTGGTACTAAGTACGATCACACATACTTTATCACCTTTACCGATGATCACTCTAGGTATGGGTACTTGTACTTAATGAAGCACAAGTCTGAATCCTTTGAAAAGTTCAAAGAATTCAAGGCTGAAGTAGAAAATCATTTGGGGAAAAGTATTAAAACACTTCGATCCGATCGAGGTGGAGAATACTTGAGTGCTGAATTTCAAGACTATCATAAAGAGAATGAGATTCTCTCACAGTGGACACCTCCGGCCACACCACAACTCAATGGTGTAGCAGAGCGTTGTAATCGAACCTTGATGGACATGGTTCGATCTGTGATGAGCTTCACTGAGCTTCCTACCTCGTTTTGGGGCTATGCGCTCGAAACGGCGGTAATGTTGTTGAACAATGTCCACACCAAGGCGGTGGATAAAACTCCATATGAGATATGGATGGGCAAGCCACCCAAATACTCATACATGAGGATTTGGGGATGTCCTGATTACGTGAAGCAGACAGTGGGAGATAAGCTGGATAATAGATCCATCTTATGTTACTTCATTGGGTATCCAAAGAATTCTATTGGATACTTCTTCTACTATCCCAATGAAACAAAAGTGTTTGTTTCTAGAAATGCCACCTTTCTGGAAAGGGAGTTTCTACTTGATAGAAAAGGCAAGATAGTAGAACTCGGAGAGGTTCGAGAACCATCTGAAGTACCAAGTGAATCTCCCGCACCACAAGAGCCAATACCAGAAATGGTCGCACCTAGGAGATCTGAAAGGGTTCCTAGGGCTCCCGTTAGATATGGTTTCCTCCTTGAAGATGATCAAAGTGATCAAACTATTGGATGTGATCCAAGAACTTTCAAGGAGGCAATTTCCGATGCTGATTCTAATTTGTGACTTGAAGCAATGCAATCTGAGATTGACTCGATGCATTCAAACCAAGTTTGGACTCTTGTTAATCCTCCCGAAGGAATAGTTCCTATTGGGTGTAAATGGATATACAAGAGAAAACTTGGGCCTATGGAAAGGTACTGACCTACAAGGCACGACTGGTCGCGAAAGGTTACACTCAAAGCAAGGTGTTGACTATGATGAAACCTTTTCACCAGTCGTAATGTTCAAGTCAATTAGAATCCTACTAGCCATAGCCGCATGGTACGACTATGAGATATGGCAAATGGATGTGAAAACTGTGTCCCTTAATGAAAACATTAAGGAAAAGATCTATATGACGCAGCCTGAGGGTTTCACATCTGTAGGAAGTGAGCATAAAGTATGCAAACTTCAGAGATCAATCTACGGTCTCAAACAAGCATAGAGAAGTTGGAACATGAGTTTTGATGAAACAGTTAAGGAATTTGGTTTCATCAAGAATCCCGAGGAGCCATGTGTATATAAGAAGGTAGTTAAAAATGCTGTGACATTCCTTGTACTTTATGTTTATGACATTCTACTCATTGGGAATGATGTAGGAATGTTGCAGTCAACTAAAGTGTGGTTGTCTAGTAGATTCTCGATGAAGGACATGGGTGAAGCATCCTACATTCTAGGAATACAGATCTATAGAGATAGATTGAAAAGGATGCTCGGACTCACCCAAGCCACCTACATCGATACCATACTTAAGAGGTTCTCTATGGAAGAGTCCAAGAGAGGACACCTACCTATGTTCCACGGGGTCACTCTATCTAAGTCTATGTGTCCAAAGACTGATGAGGAGATAGAGAGTATGACACGTGTTCTATATGCCTCGGCAGTAGGTAGTATTATGTATGGCATGATCTCAACTAGACCGGATGTCGCATATGCTCTTAGTGTCACGAGCCGCTACCAAGCCAACCCCGGCCAAATGCATTGGAAGGCTGTGAAAAATATTCTTAAGTACTTACGAAGGACTAAGAATATGTTCATGGTCTATGGGGATGGTGAACTGAAATTGGAAGGCTACACTGATTCTAGCTTCCAATGTGACGTGGATGATTCGAAGTCAACCTCTGGATTTGTATTCATGCTCAATGGTGGTGCTGTCTCTTGGAAAAGTTCCAAGCAAGACACCATCACGGATTCAACCACTGAGGCTGAGTACATGGCAGCATCAGCTGCTGCTAAAGAGGCGGTTTGGATAAGGAATTTCGTCCAAGAGTTCGGCGTGATCCCTGAAGGAGTTGGTCCAGTCCCGGTGTACTGCAACAACACGGGTGCCGTTGCGCAAGCAAAGGAGCCTAGGTCTCACCAAAGATCCAAACATATACTGAGAAAATACCACATAATCCGAGATATTGTGGCTAGAGGTGACATAGCAGTCGAGGGAGTCACCTCTGCAGACAACATTGCTGATCCACTTACGAAGCCCTTGCCAGGACCGTTGTTTGAAAAACATCGCGAAACAATGGGACTGCGTCTGATGAGTAGTTGGCTTTAGGGCAAGTGGGAGATTGTTAGAGTAGATGCCCAACTAGCAAACTTGTGGCGTGTGGGTTTTTTATTGACTCTTTTTATAACGATCTTTATTTATGAAATTCGTATTATCTTTATGGCATTCTTTATCTTCATTATTTTATAATGTTAACAATTGTGTTGGATAAAGACCTAGAATGCATCATAGTGTATGTTAGATGTGATAGTGGATATGATGGCTATCAAGAAACACATCTAATAGTCACTGTGTATTCTAAACACGTTCCTAGTCGATTGGACCGTCAAAATGAGGATAAGGGCGCCCAAGCTTGAGACTAGCATCTGCGATGTGAAGTACCATGTTTCATTGGTAGGGAACATTGTGATGTTCTGAGCATGCAGCCTGGTGATCTATCGAACTACCCTCGTTCGGACTTTCCAAGTGGTTACCATTTGTCGAGTGGATAAGTCCGAGGTCTTGGTTGTACAGATTAGCCCTCACTACTCGAAATGTCATTGAGACTCTACATGATAGGTGCCTCACTTTGACCCGTTTCCCGACTCAGTTGGGGTCATTAGGTGGCGGGATTGGGTGAGGTCCCGATGCATGTAAGAGTCGATGCTTCGTTGTCGAGGATTCACCGCTCGCCTTTGTGCGTGGATATCCTATGACATCTGAGGAGATAATAGTGTGATAAATCTCTGGCCAGAGTACTAGATGTGTTTTAGGTAAATGGGTTTACCTAGTAACACACGTGATGTCACTATTTGATCTCCAAGATGTATGCATGGTTATTGAATCTCTAGCGACTCTCGATTTACCAATGCTCGTTGATCTGATCGGGATATATGTGTTGAAAGGACCGTACTGTACGCTAACCATGACCAACTGGTTCTTGCAGGCACTATCAGTGATACCTAGGGGATCATGGGACGATGTTGCTAGGCGCTTTACCATAATCCGATGGGCTAGTCCGAAAATGTAGTTTCGGAGTCACACATGTTGTGGACCCACGGTTAGCTGTATCGCTGAACCATTGAGCGTCACACAAGTACTGGTTTCACGATTCCCGCACGGAGACTGAGCTCAATTTGTTGAGCATAGGATGAGGAAGGATGGAAGTGCGACTTCCTAAAAGTAAACAGGGGTCAAAATGCAATTTCCCCAAAGTTTGGGCTAGTTTGACTATCCTTGAAACTTGGAGGGGCTAAACTGTAATTTTGGACTAGGTGGTCTGAAAAATTATTTTCGCATCATAATACTCAGTTTTGTAAACTGTGTAGATCGGTCCGATCTGATCGTCGATCGAGATTATGATGAAGCCACGGTGATAGACTTGAACCGAATGCTCATATGGACCTGGGCCCGCCCCAGGCCCATTGGGCTGGTCCAAGCCCATCACATGTCTATATATATATGTGCTAGGCTAGGGTTCCTTGCGCCGCCGCCCGCCGCCCGCCGCCCGCCGTTGCCGTCGTGGTTGGACTTGTTCCGATCACCTCGACGAGGATATTCTGTTCGTGATAAATTCGTCACGTTTTCTAGTGTAGACTGACGAAGGAGTCGAGGTTTTAGTCGTGGACCGGATTCGGAGAACGATGATCGCCTACCGTTGAAGTGCCGATTTCCTCGTGAAATCGGTCGGAGCCAGGCGCCTAGACGCCAACAAGGTACCGTTCTAAAACATAT
Source organism: Dorcoceras hygrometricum (assembly GCA_001598015.1). Taxonomy (NCBI): domain Eukaryota; kingdom Viridiplantae; phylum Streptophyta; class Magnoliopsida; order Lamiales; family Gesneriaceae; genus Dorcoceras; species Dorcoceras hygrometricum. Next base: position 30,390 of record KV003971.1, on the reverse strand, counting down.
GGATGTTTTATTGCTATTATCATTATGTATTGACCGTTCCCGGTGAAAATTTTTAAATCTTCCGCTGCGCCCCGAGAACTGGATCCTGATCCGCCGCTGCGCCAACACGGATTTGAGCTCGTTTTACATCTTTGGGATAGCATGGTTATTTATGTGTGTTTGCTGGTATGTGGTGAAGTGTATGCTATCGTGCTGTTAGTTGGTTACCTTTGCTCTGTACTGGTTGTTGCACGTTTTTATAATTTCATACACGCATCTTTCCTGATTGAGCTCTTATCTGTTAGCCGTTTGTTGTTGTTTCGCTAACCCGTATGTATCAGGAGCTGTTGTTGAGGACGAGCGGAAATACCGTGCTCCTCATCTCCCTGCTGGGTAGTTGTTAGCCGCTATGAGACGAGTGGATAGCTACCACGCTCTCATGAGTTTTGGCAACAACAGGTCGAGTAATTTGTTTATGCTCTGATACCGTGTGTTGAGACGAGTGGATAGCTACCACGCTCCACATGCTTCGTGGCCACTAGCATTCTTTCGATCTGTTGACAGCTGTTGAGCTGGTCCTTGAGCTCGTTTGGCTTCCTGTTTCGGTTGTAGCCTGTTGTCTTGCATCCTGTTATCTCATGCATAGCATGTGCATTTATATCTGTTGCCATCTATTTGCTATTTGTATTGCTCTCCGTACTGGGGTTTGACCGCTATCCCTCTAGGGCTGGTTGTTTGGCTATCTTTGTGTTGTTCAGTTTACCAAGGTTTCTTAGCTGGTCGAGGAGATGACTCAGCGGGTGGTGCCCCGAGAGATGGATAGAGTGTCCCAGTTATGTATATTATATAGTTATGTAATAGAGTCGTCACTAGAGAATGTCCCGTAGTGATGTGATGTTCTATTACTGATTGATAGTTTTGTTGTTGGGAGACACTTGATGATTGTATTTGTGTATGCAGCTGTTAGTGTTCAGCTTTTGGGTTGTTGTAAAACCAATAGTTTGAGTACAAGTGTATTTTTAAATTATGTTTTCTAAGTCAGGCCAAAGCGAAACAAATTTTAGCCACTTTTAAATGCTTCCGACGTTGTTAATTGCGTGGTAAATCTCTGTATTGTGCACCGGACCTGATATTTTTGGTACAGAGCTTAAACTGGGATAAGCTCGAATTCTTTTGATCAAAAGAAAGTACACATAATCAAAGAAGAGACCAACTGGGAAGGGAACCAGCTAGGAAACCAGTTTAGACCAGCAGTGTAGCGCTCCAATATCCATAGGTCCACAAGTATTACCCTTTTTATTATAAGGGCCATTGTGATATTTCAAAATTCAGATTTCAGCTTAAATTAGTTTTATTTATTTAGAGCTGATTTCTTTTCATCCAGATTTGAGGCACGGAGCAGAAGGTTTCAGACAGATTTCGCCCCAAGAACAAACTCGAGCAGATTTCATATTTCGTAAATAAGAATGCTAATGAACGAGATATTTGTTTATTTTTTTGAAACTCTTTTGGCAAATTTACAAATTAAAATAGTGAGAGGGAGTTTTATCAATTTTAAAGTGAAGGGCATTGTGTGCCATGCTTAATGATTGTACTTTTCACCTGCTACAAACCTCACTATCATATATTAATGATTTCATGAGAATAGAGCTCATTTTACTTGCCAAGAAATTTCTTTCGTACTCTCAAAATTCTAAGGAGCTCGTCGTTGGTGCTTGAGGAGGTCTTCTGCTGCAACCCGCTGTTCTTCGTGTTTCCAATTAAGGCAAGTAAAAGCTGATTCTTTGCTACACCATGAAAGTATATATTGTTTTCTCCAGTTCTGTGATTGCTTGCCTATATTACGCCCAAGTTTTAGCTCATGTTCATGCTCTTCCTTGGTTTACGAAAATGAATGATCGGGTTCACAGAGTTGTTTCTGTTTTAAAACTCTCCAAATGTGTTTTCGTAAGATGGAAGCTGATTTTAAAACCACTGAGCTCTATAGATTTGAGTTTTATGTACAAGTAAGAACTTCTTGTTCTCGTGAATGGCGGTGTCTGGACTTGACTCCAAGAAATCGGTGATGCTGGTTAAATCGGGATTTTTGTACCGGTTAGATAGGTGGATCTGGTATCTTTGATTGTCGTCGGGATGCTGCAGCACTAGTTCCATAGTCAAATCTGTTTATTTCACGCTAGCTTTATGATTCTTGAGTCAAATCTGTTTTCGCATGTCAAATCTATTTCACACCCATTCACTGTTTCTACAGTCAAAATCTGTTTCCCGCTAGCGATATTATCCCAGAAGCCAAGTCTGCTGTCACATTGGCACTACTATCCCTATAGTCATATCTGCTTTAACGCTAGCAATACTGTTCACATAGTCAAATCTGATTCTCACATTTGTTTCACGCTAGCGACACTATTCCCATACCCAAATCTGTTTTCCATGACTAAGATCTGTTTCGTACCCGAGTACTGTTTTGTTAAGCCAAATCTGTTTCCATGTCAGCGATATATCTCCTGTAGCCAAATCTGTTGCTCAGTGAAATTTTAAAGAGAAATGAGATTTTAAAGGAAGTGAATCCCAATGATTGTTGATCCGATTTCGATCAGATAATTGTTTAAAGGAAGTAATGTTCAGTTTTAAAGGATTTATGGCATAGATAACAGACGGTCATATTGGAAGGGTGAGCTAGCTGTTGAAGGAATCAATTGCCCCTTCATATTGTTAACTGAATTCAGATGTAGCTTGTTCAAGCTCCAACGGACCTAAGGAGAGCTTCTAAGCCATAAGTCACACGAAAACATAGATGAGATCTGGGTTGCTTCCCCAAATCTGATTTTCACGAAGGGAAATTATGTTTAACTGATTTCCTTTAAACTACGACTATTTTAAGTTATGTATGTGTCTGCCTGCACTAAGTGATCTTTATATTCTCAGTTTTTGCTTGATGAGCCCCTAGGCTCATTAGCTTTTATGGTGCAGGTGAGTCAGATCTGGGGCAGACGGGAGGCGGGAGCTGAACCAGCTGTGGTGTATGTGTTTATCAAAGGCCAGCGTTTTCGTGCCATTGTTGTTTTTTATTTTTTCATATCTGTATTCAGATCCATTACAACAATAGAGAATTCATATAGAGTTCCAGTAGTTGTAATATCATATTTTGTAACTTGAACCTCAAATATGTTAGTCAAATCTTTTGTTGCTATTTTATTTTGGCGCCGCTGGTTCAATTGTTTTGTATATCGCTTTCGTAAGGAAATACATCTTACGATATTTTGTATTTAGCCCTCTATTTCCTCCTTTATTACATTTAATTCAAATCCGTTAATACCCATGGGCTTGGATGTCACAAGCAGTGTACTTGAAATATTCAAGAGCAGCTCAAAACGAAGAGCAGATGAGAAGTTCAGATTAGAGAAGAAGCGTAGATCAGCTCAGAGCAGGACAGACAAGAGAAGATGCATACAAGAGCAGTACAAATAAGAAGTGAATAGAACAGATCAGCTGAGAGACAAGCTCGAAGGCCATCTGGGAGGAAAACCAGCTGGTAGACCAGATCAGAAGCTTCGTGATAAATCAGATAAATTAGTTTGTGCAAATTCAGAATACTAGAAGACAAACTAATTTGTCTGATCGAGACAAAAGCTCAAATTTAGCAAAGGCTGCAGCGCATTAAATTGCAGAGAGCTCAAAGTCAACAAAGCCTGCAATTACATTTAATGATAAAGGACACAAGGTAAAACTTTTTCAGAAGTCTTTACAATGGCTAGGAGGCTATATGAAGAGCAGAAGCTGGCGGCAGTGTACATGAGAATGCACAAGAAAAGAAGGGAAAAAGAATACAAGTACAGAAAGGCACAAAACAGATAGCAGTGCTAGTCGCAAGTTTGCACACTTAGGTGGCAGCTAGTGTGCAAGCTGGTCGTGTACCCAGGTGTGAGCTGGTGTACATGCCATGAGCTTCAATGAGTTATTCAAGACGACTGCACAACCTTGGGAAGACATCGAGATACCACCTTAGAGAGAAGCACTTCCCAGTCTGTGAGAATACATTTGATAGTAAGCTTACACTGTAAATTCTGACACACAATTCACTCACATATTTGAGAGAGAGTTGATTAGATTAGCTGAGTGAATCACAAACCAAACCTATTTACTATCAGTCTTTGAACGGAGACATTAAAAAAGTTCATTGTAGTCTTTATTACTGAGACGTAAAATAAGTGTTAGTTAGATATACAGCCTGCGAGCTGGTGTGCATTGGTGTCTAGGATTCTTACAGCTTGAGGGCTGTCGGATCGAGTCTATACACGAGGTGTAAGATCAAATATACTAGCTTGAGGGCTGCCGGATTCAGCTCCGAACTTCCATAAACAAATTGCAGCGTATTTTCCTTTACAGCTTACTGCATTCACGCATTGCATAATTGAAACTATGTTTCAAACCTGTTAATTAGCTTTCGACTTTCAGAGGGTAGTTAAGGTGTTTTTCGCAAGACTTTATGTATCGCCCATGAATCCTAATTACGTGGAAATGAGTGCATGACTAGGGGGAAAATTATTTTAGAAAATTATATGTTATTTTATATGATTTATTGATAGTTTAATGTTTCATGATATGCATGTTATGCTTTTAGCCCATTTGAGTTCCGGACCCGTGGACGAGACTAGGGACGACCGAGATGAAAATTATTTGAAAGTTTTCAGCCCTCATATTTTTAAGAGCAGTTTTATTATTTTTAAGTAGCAATTTCTGAAAAATGAGGTGTTTATGATTATTAGTTGAGGGGAACCCGTTTTTCGTCTATATGGCATGTTTTAATGGACTTTCCTATATTTTAAAATTGAGGAGGATAAATATTACGAAAATTAAGATTTTTAAAGCCTATGTTTAGAGTTCGATTCAACATTTTAAATTAGTGGAGGGTTAGTATTGGAAAAGTCTATTATTTTCCTAATTAAACATAGGAGGGGTCATTTTGGACACAATTCATTTTCTCCCTACCCCAATTTTCGAAAACCCTACCTCCTTCCCCTCCCTCTAGCCGCCTCCTCCCCTTGGTGCTCTAGTCTCCATCGAATTTTGGATGTTTTCAATGTGGTTTGTCCCGATCTCGCATCCCCCGCTTCGGTAACTCGCAGTTCTTCATTGTTCTCAAATCAAGGCATGTAATATCTATTATTTCTCACCATTTACGCCATAGTACTGTTTTTACTGAATTATTCCATGGTTTGTATGTGAATTCATGAGATCTACGTTTGTTGCTTATGAATCATACATGCATCACGATTTCTAACGCATATTTGATTCGTTCTTGTGATGCTTCGGTCATGGGTGGTTCACAGAGCTGGGGTTCGGTCTAAGGGTGGTCCTGGTAGTTCGGCCATTGAGTTAGGATCATGAAGGTGCTGGGGATCGATTTGGTGAAGGAGTGCATTAGTTACGAATTTTATGATCAGCACGTATCCTGGCTTGTCGTATGTGCGTGATAGTAGAATTGTTGGGGTCAGTTAAGTCTATCTATGCGGTCTGTGTGGTAAAGGTTGATTTTTGGAGCTATCTCATTGAGTTAGGGTCACGTAGGTCCAATCAGGGAGTGATTTGGTCGAGGAAGGAATTAGTTATGAATTTTATGGCTAGCACGTGTCCTGGTTGCAGTTTGCGCATGGACAGTGGGTTTGCGGGCATTGGGTTGGTCAAGTCCTGAATTGTTTTTGAGTCTCGTTTATTCCAGTGGCTATTAGGATGAGTTAGGATGACGTGGGTTGAAACAGATAGTGATTTGATTAAGAAATAGATTTTTAATGATTTTTACCGTTTTGTCGCTCGAAGTGAGCCCCGTCGTGTCATTTTTGTGAAATTTGAGATTTCGAGTCTTAGGGGCTGCCAAAGTTCGTGGATGACTTTATTTATTATTTTAAGCATATTTTTCAGCTTTTTTAGAATTTATTTGATTTATGAGTTTTTTGGCAATTTTCATGACAAATTAATGCCTCGAAAATGATTTTTAGCATGTGTGATTTTTAAACTGTGACCGGGTCGATTAGTAGAGGGTCGAGTCAAAATATTTTAAGTTTGGTCCGACTTATTTTATTTCTGGATCGGGTTTTCTTATTTTAAAGTATTAGGTCAAATTTTAAGGGTTTTGGGTCAAACATTTTAAAGTCAAATTTTAAGTCAAAATTTTAATTGTTTTATGGACCTAATATTTTTTTTAAGTTTTAAAGTCAAATTTTGAGTCAATAGAACTTTTATTTAGTCAAATTTTATGTTTTATTTTAAAGTAAACGATTGATTATTTTATAAATTTTTAAAGTTCAATTTTAAAGTCATGGGCCAAGTCATGTTTAGGGTTAGATGTTATATTAAAGTTAAGTCTAGGATTTTGGGCTTAGAATTAGTGTGCCAGAAACCTGAACCAGTCCTTGATTGGAGTAGAAAATGTAGAAGCCCGTGAATATATATTTAATTATATATGTAATATTTTATGTATGATAATATTTTAAGTGAAACAATTAAATATATATTGACGGATTAAGCCTTTTAAATTGCATGTTTTTATGAAATGCACGCATCATGAAGCTTTATGAAAATGTTAAAGCATGAAAGAAAAGAAAATATTTTCGAGGGATTGAAGTGATGTGTGACAAGTTTACGATGGGAGCTAGTCGGGATACCGGGCCCGATGAACCCCTGCTTTAATGCTTTACGAGCTTATGGATCCATGTGATCACGACATGGTGAAGTGACCTCATAGAGGTGTGAGGGATCCCGAGGTAGGTCGGGTGAACCGCATCGCCGCGTACGTTGGTTCTTTAGATTGATCAATAGTTTATGTTATCACTCACACTTCATGGATACGACTCACCCGCTCTTTTACGTTACGTTATGCTATGTCATGCCTTATTATGTATGCTATACAATGACGATATGTTACGACTGCTTTATGGATCATGTTTTACGATCATTCATGCATGCCTGTTTTGATGTTATTTTACTATACATATGTGCTTGCATGCGACTTTATTATTATGTACGTTTTTGTTATCCAGATAGAGCATGCTAGGCCTTTAGGCTCACTAGGTTTAAATTGTGCAGGTGATGACCCTGCTGATTTTATGCCGACCGACGGTGAGGATCTCTGAGCGCCCGCTACAGCGGTACCCCATGACCACTCCGACGTCAGTACTTATGTCATGATATATTTTCAGATATTTTTATCAGTCATGTTTAGTTTCCGCAACTTTTACGTACTCTGATTTTAAGCCGTATGGATGATTTAATGTTTTTGAGATATTTATTTTATTTATGATTTAAAGTAATGTTGATAAAATGTTTTAAAGGGGACGAGCCGTACTTTTAAACATTGTTTATTCCACACTTTATTTTAAAAAAAAATTTCTAGATTACGGTTCGTTTCAGTTGGTATCACAGCGATGGTTCTTGAGGGATACTAGCCTGCTACGTGGAGCTCGGAAGTCGCACTGCCAGTCTGTAAGTTTTAGGGTTTTATGATTCATGTTTATTTTTGTATGATGCATGTTCTATTTTCAGCATTAGTTTTACATTAAGAGTTTAAGAGTTAGACGCTTAGTCATGAACTTAGATTTATGTGAATGAGTTTTGCGTTCCAGTATGCCTCCCAGACGCGATAGGAGTCAGCAGAGCAATAGTACGCATCCTCCTCCTCCCCCAGCTCCACAGTTGACGCCGTATGAGAGGTCTAATGTGGACATGCTATCCGGGATCACTAGGATGCTTGAGAGGCAGTCGGAGCATTCTGGGAAGTCTCACGAGGAGGACATGGCTGAGTGGCTCCGCAAGCAGGGACCCAAGGAATTTGCTGGGACTTCAGATCCGGTAGTTGCTGAGTAGAGCACTGCTAGGAGATTCTATGCCTTAGGCCGTTGGGTTGAATCTAGTAGAACTGTAGACCTTCTAGATCGTGCATTGGGAACATATACGGATAGGACTAGCGAACCTAGAAATGTTTTAGGCATCTAAACTGTTTTTGGGCATCTAGATCGACTGTAAATGCGTGCCTGTGTGACTTTTCTATTTCATGCGAGATTCAGGTTCTTGGTGTCACTACCCTTGCCTTGCTAGACTCAGGGGAGACCCACTCGTTTATTTTGAGTGCGTTCACATAGAGGATGGGGATTACTCCGGTGAGCTTGGGTGTGGCTCTCGCAGTGTCGGTTCCGTCAGGAGAGGAGTTGACAATGACCAGCGTTGTTCTGGGATTGAACAAAAATTTTCCAGGATCATGCGGTCAGAGCAGACTTAGTCGTGTTGCCGATGTCAGGATTTGACCTCATTCTAGGTATGGACTGGTTGACGGAGTTTGGAGCAGTGATTGATTTTCAACGGAGGTCAGTGACGATCAGGCCGCCAGGGCAGGAGACTTTCTTATTTGAGGCAGCGAGGATACCTCGGAAGCCCAGGTTTATATCTTTTCTGCAGGCCAGGAAGCTAGTTGATCTTGGATGTCAGGCGTTCTTGGCCAGTGTTACCACTTCAGGAGATTAGCAGGCCCTTCACTGTCTGATGTGTAGGTGGTCAGGGACTTCGCATATGTTTTGCCTGATGACGTTGTGGGAGTTTCATCGGAGAGAGAGGTGGAGTTTTCGATCGAGCTGATGCTAGGTACTGTGCCTATCTCTAAGGCACCATATCTATTGGCTCCTACCAAGATGAAGGAGCTGGTGGAGTTTTCGATCGAGCTGATGCTAGGTACTGTGCCTATCTCTAAGGCACCATATCTATTGGCTCCTACCAAGATGAAGGAGCTGAAGGAGCAATTTCAGGAATTGATCGACAAGGGATTCATACGCCCTAACTTTTCTCCATGGGACGCGCCAATTCTGTTTGTGTAGAAGAATGATGGCAGTATGAGGCTGTGTAGAGAATACCGGGAGTTGAACCGTGTGACAGTGAAGAACAAGTACCCACTCCAGTGGATAGAGGATTTATTTGATCAGTTGCAGGGAGATTCGGTGTTCTCCAAGATTGATTTGAGATCTGCTACAATCAATTGAGAGTCAGAGAGGAGGACGTGTCCAAGACTGCCTTTCGGACACGTTACGACCACTACGAGTTCTTGGTGATGCCGTTTGGCCTGATGAATGCCACAACGATCTTCATGGATTGGTGATGCCGTTTGGCCTGATGAATGCCCCAGCGATATTCATGGATTTGATGAACAGGGTCTTTAGACAGTACTTGGACCAGTTCATCATTGTTTTTATCGACGACATCTTGGTTTACTCGCAGAGCTTAGAGGAGCGTAGACAGCATTTGCAGACGGCTTTGCAGACATTGAGAGAGCACAAGTTGTATGCCAAGTTCAGCAAGTGCGAGTTTTGGCTCGAGCAGGTGGCGTTTCTGGGGCATATCATTTCTAGAGATGAGATTTCAGTCGACCCAACGAAGGTGGAGGCAGTTCAGAACTGGGGGATTCCAAAGAATGCAGCAGAGATTCTCAGTTTCTTGGGTTTAGCAGGATACTACCGCAAGTTTATCAAGGGTTCTCGTCGATTTCAGTGCCCTTGACAGCATTGACCAAGAATAATGTGAAATATGTGTGGAGTCTTGAGAATCAGAGGTGCTTTGATCAGCTGAAGGAGGCTCTCACTTCAGCGTCAGTGGATCATGAGGAGTTCTTGGTGTACACAGATGCTTCCCTGAGAGGTTTGGGGGCAGTTCTGATGTAGGGTGGCAAGGTTATTGCCTATGCGTCGAGACAGATGAAGAGTTATGAGCAGAACTATCCGACGCATGATCTGGAGCTTGCAGCAGTAGTGTTCGTACTGAAGATTTGGAGACACTACTTGTACGGTGAGAAGTGTCAGATTTTCACCGACCTTAAGAGCCTCAAGTAGTTCTTCACCCAGAAGGAGCTGAACATGAGGCAACGCAGATGGCTAGAGTTGGTGAAGGACTACGATTGTGACATTAGCTACCATCCGGGTAAAGCTAATGTAGTGGCAGACGCTTTGAGCCGGAAGACTTCAGTAGTGGCATGATTATCAGTCGAGAGGCCACTACAGGCTGAGATACAGAGATTTGGATTGGAGTTCTATTCAGGAGGCTGTGCACCGAGTTTTGCAGTGCTCACAGTTCAGCAGACTCTTCGAGATCGGATGGGCAGGCCTCTGACGAGCAGTTACTGCAGTGGAGACAGAGAGATGAGGCCAGAGGACAAGGACTTTGTGAGGATGAGATCTTTTCAGAGGTTGCATGTAGGTGCCGTGTCAGGCCCGGTGCGCTTAAACATGGATTAATTACTCAATTAATCATAATTACACAGAAGCATAAAATATGGGTTAAATTTTTTCATTTTGGGCCTGAACTGAAATCAACTCTTAAAATACAATCATACTCAAAATATGCATTTTGACAAAAAGTTCCAAATAACAACAAACCATATCCAAGTATACAACAAATACAGATCCCCACATACAATATCCACCCAGGGCATCCCCTGGTTTATAATACAATACATAATGTATATATAACTGGGACTCAAAACGGGGATCTACCAGCCGATGCTCCACTCGGTCTAGCTGGATTACCTGAAGATCCTGCAAAGGCCAACACAGACCAAAGAAACCCCAAAAATGGGAAAATAAAACGAGGTCAAACCTCAGTACGAAGAGCACAAATATAGCATCAATCATATCAGACATGCAATATTTCAAACGTGCAATGCATGTGGGCTACCAAGAATCATCGGTAGGCAAGGCACAACGACTCAGATGTGCTATCAAATCTCAATAAATCAGCAGAAATCCAAATCACAGCGACAGAGCTGGCTCTCACGACTCAGTGACGACATTGAATACTGCGCACGGAGACTCAGCCGGCAAATCGCGACTCAGCGATATCAGGTCTCAAGGAATGTAGGCTCAATATGCTATGCGTGAATGCCAAGCAGAATCATGCTCACAACAATAAATATTATTCACACACATAAGAAATTAAGCATACAAACCATCATCGTAAACCAACCAGATCACACAAAATCACCTAACACATAATTCACAGCAGCTCACACACGAAGGAAATATTCTCAGGCTGATATTAAAGCTGCTAACATAAGCTCAATTCGTACCTTCCTCTAAGCAGCTAATACCTCAACAGATCACACGGGGAACACAACCAATTGTTCACGCAAGAGAACACAGCTCCAACAGCCTGCTCAGATCTGCTGCCCTACTAGCTTACCAAGAAACTCAACAGAAGCTGCCTGAAAGCTCAAATTTGCCAAGATATCTAACAAATCAGCTCATATCAAAGCTCATTCAGCTTATGGCCTAAAGCCTCGTAGCCTAAATCAGCTACCTCAAATCTACAGAGCACTATCCAGCTCTAAATACAAGAAGAACGAGATGTAATAGCTTACCAAAAGCTCTAATGGGACGATAGAAACTATCGGCTGAAATCGTGACAATGTTCGAACGCTTCAACCACGTCGCTCCTCTTCGAACAGCCGACTCAAGTCTCCTAAGTGGTACCAAAAGGACGGTCTTGGGAAGACGAACTCAGCGCCAGCCTTGCTCCAAACGGCGACGTCAATTGACGCCAATCGGGAAATTTGCGTTCGGATGAAAAGTAAGGGTTTGAAGAAATATATAAGTCGATAGCTCTCTAGGGAAGAAGATAGGAAATATCGGGTCTCAAAATCGTCTAAGTGTTTATCGACACTTATATTAATTCCCCTAGTCAACGCTACAGTGAAAGTCCACCAACTCAGATTTGAGCATTACACCAGATCTGACTAGCGCTACACTATACTCGCTACCACCAAACGACGTCACACCGGAGTCCAGCTCTTATCAAATATGATGCTCGCTAAACGACGTCGCTTCTATCACACTAAGCCAGCGCCAAATCTGGTATACACCAAACGACATCGCATCGCATACACTCAACCCGCGTCTACCCGGGTAACCCAAAACGACATCGTTTCATCTCTCGCTCAGGGCAACCCTCTCATTCACACGAGGGTCAGATCTGGACACCCAGATCTTACTCAAATCTGAAAACAACAAACCGGTCTACTCAAACTGTGAACCTAACCGATCCTCACAACGCCTCTAATTCACTCGCGCGGGGTATTCTCCAAATCTGAACTCCAGCTGCTCCCGATACACCAAATCTACCCAGCGCTTACTCTCTCCCTTCACTCAATATACAAACCCGATTCAGTTCTAAGTCAAATCCGAAGCTCTTTACCAGCTTACTCAGCATGAGATACTTCTTGGGACTAAATCACCAGTCAGATTTGACTAATTCGTTAATTACTAACTAACGATTTCCAGTCCTCACATTCTTCCCAACTTAAGAGATTTCATCCTCGAAATCAAATAACAACAGACCAAATCTGAAGAAAAAAAATAAGAGAATCACCAGTACTGAGATACAACATTCCAACAATCTTAACCACCGAACAATCACTAGCTAAAAATACCAACTCAACTCAGCACAAATAAGCAAGCTAGAAGATTACCTGGATCTGTTATGTGTATGTTCAAACAGATGAGGCCACTCCTGTCTCATCTTTTCTTCAACTTCCCAGGTAGCTTCCTCTCGTCCATGCTTGCTCCGTTGGACCATCACCAACGGAATAGTCTTATTTCTCAGCTTCTTCTCCTTCCCATCCAGAATATGCACTGGATATTCAACATAAGTCAGGGTTTGATCCAGCTCAACTTCATCGGTCCTTAGCACATGGGACGTATCCGACTCATATTTCGTCAACATTGATACATGAAACACATCATGAATCGCTGCTAACTCAGCAGGCAACTGCAATCTATACTCCAAGGATCCAATCCTCTTAATAATCTCAAATGGGCCAACGAATCTAGGAGCTGATTTACCCTTGAACCTGAATCTCATCACTCTCTTGAAAGGAGAAAATTTCAGAAATACTCGATCGCAAACCTGAAACTCCAAAGGCCTGCGCCTTTTATTAGTATAGCTAGCTTGATGATCTTGTGCAGCCTTCATTCTACTTCGAATAAGCTCAACATTATCCTTCATCTGCTGCACAAACTCAGGGGTAGACAATTGTCTCTCATCGACTTCTTCCCAACAAATCGGCGATCTACACTTACGACCATACAAAGCTTCAAATGGTGCCATCCCGATAGTCACTTGGTAGATATTATTGTACGAAATTCTACCAGGGATAAATAATCCTGCCAGCTACCACTGAAATCCATCACAATTGCTCGCAGCATATCCTCCAAAGTTTGTATGGTCCTCTCGCATTGGCCATCTGTCTGTGGGTGATAAGCTGTACTCATAGCCAATCTCGAACCCATCGCTGCTTGCAAGCCCTTCCAATATAGGGAAGTAAATCGTGGATCTCTATCAGACACTACCAAAACTGGCACTCCATGCAATCTAACCACATGATCAATGTACAGTGTCGCCATCTTCTTCATGGAACATCTCACATCATAGGGAATGAAATGGGCTGACTTCGAAAGCCTGTCAATCACAACCCACATCGCATCACATCCCCTATTCGAATGAGGTAAATGAGTCACAAAATCCATAGCCACGTGCTCCCAATTCCATTGAGGCACTTTTAAACTATGTAGCAATCCACCAGGTCTCATTCTCTCGGCCTTGACCTGTTGGCAATTCAAATATCGTGCTACAAATCCAGAAATGTCATTCCTCATGCCTTCCCACCAGTAGTGAGACTTCAAGGCATGATACATCTTCTCACCCAGATGCACACTATAACGACTGCAATGGGCCTCGTTCAAGATAGTTTCTCTCAAATTGATCAGGTTTGGAACAACCAATCTACCACGAAATCTCAGACATCCATAAGAAGCAACAGTAAAATCTCCCGACTGACTATTCTGGGCTTTTATCTTCAACTCATGAATGTACGGGTCAGTCCTCTGTGCTGCTCTAGTGTCTGTGACAATCTGTGATTCCACTTGAAAAGAAGTAACTAAAAGTACTGATCATCTGGCTGAAAACGCCATCCAGAAGTCCCTAAATGCTCATGGACTTTGGATATACTCAAAGATTTTAGCATCGCAGGCTGGGCTTTCCTATTCAAAGCATCTGCCACTAAATTCATCCGCCCAGGCTGATATTGAATCTCACAGTCAAAATCCTTGAGAAACTCCATCCAACGACGTTGTCTCGTATTCAGATCTGACTGAGTGAAGATATACTTCAAACTCTTGTGGTCCGTGTACACCACAAATTGCTCACCATACAAGTAATGACGCCAAATTTTCAAGGCAAAAACAATAGCAGCCAACTCTAGATCATGAATGGGGTATCTCGTCTCATGGGGTTTCAACTGTCAAGACGCATAAGCTATCACACGCCCGTTTTGCATCAGTACACAGCTCAAACCACTCAAAGAAACATCGTAACAAACCACAAAACCTCCAGAACCCCAAGGTAAAGCCAACACAGGAGCAGTAGTCAACTTCTACTTGAGCAATTGGAAACTCGACTCACACTCGTCTGTCCACAAAAATCTTCTATCCTTCTGGGTTAACTGCGTCAGGCTTGGCTATAGAAGAAAAACCCTCAATGAAGCATCTGTAAGCCAGCCAAACCCAAGAAACTACGGATCTCCGAAACATTCCTAGGTCATTCCCAGTTAAGAACTGCTTCGACCTTAATAGGATCTACCGAAATACCTTGGGTAGATATGACATGACCCAAGAAGATTACCTTATCTAACCAAAATTCACACTTACTGAACTTTGCATAAAGCTGTGAGTCTCTCAGTTCTGCAACACCAACCTCAAGTGCTCCTTATGCTCTCTATAGCTCCTCAAATACACCAGGATATCGTCTATGAAGACAATCACAAAACAATCGATATACTCACTAAAGACGCGATTCATCAAATCCATGAAGACAGCAGGAGCATTCGTCAATCCAAACGGCATCACAAGAAACTCATAATGCTCGTATCTAGTCCGGAACGCCATCTTCGCCACATCAGCGTCTCTAATCCGCAATTGATGATAACCAGATCACAGATCAATCTTAGAGTATACTGTCGATCCCTGCAGCTGATCAAACATATCATCAATTCTCGGCAACGGATACTTGTTCTTGATCGTTGCTTTATTCAGCTGCCGAAAATCCACACACATCCTCATAGATCCATCCTTATTCTTCACAAAAAGAATCGGAGCTCCCCAAGGCGTCATACTCGGCCTAATAAAACCCTTCTCTACCGGAACGCCATCTTCGCCACATCAGCGTCTCTAATCCGCAATTGATGATAACCAGATCACAGATCAATCTTAGAGTATACTGTCGATCCCTGCAGCTGATCAAACATATCATCAATTCTCGGCAACGGATACTTGTTCTTGATCGTTGCTTTATTCAGCTGCCGAAAATCCACACACATCCTCATAGATCCATCCTTATTCTTCACAAAAAGAATCGGAGCTCCCCAAGGCGTCATACTCGGCCTAATAAAACCCTTCTCTAGGAGATCACGCAACTGGTCCTTAAGTTCCTTCAACTCAACTGGCGCCAGTCTGTATGGGGCTCTCAAAATCGGGTCTGTCCCTAGCACCAACTCTATGCTGAAGTCAATATCTCGTCTCGGAGGCAATCCAGGAATCTCATCCGGAAACACATCTGGGAACTCTTGGACAATCGGGATCACTCAATTCTATCCGTGATTCATGGGAAACATCTAGGGCATAAATCATAAACCAAAAATTCTCCAGCGACAACAGACTAAACATCTCCATGGCAGACACTAGTGGAATCTTCGATCGCGAGTCAGGTGGAAATCCCACTGTTCCCCGAATTGAGGTCTAAACCTCACTACACCATGGAAACAATCTACAGTCGCTCTATAATTAGACAGCACGTCCATGCCTAAAATACAGTCAAAATCTCTAATCTCTAAAGAAATCAAATTCGTCACCAACACATTCGCATCAAATCTAATCACACAATCTAAAACCACTTCACGAGACATCAACCACACGCCAGCAGGAGTGGAAACAGATACAACATCACACAATGGGGTAGAACTCAACCCACACTCATGCACAAATAAATCAGATATAAAAGAGTGTGATGTTCCTGTATCAAACAAAACTCGTGCAGGAAAGTCAAAGATAGCACAAGTACCTTCAATAACTCCTCCAGGCATATCATCAACTTGCTCTCTCGTCAAGGAATTTACTTGAGCTTGCTGTGTCCCGAAAACTAAGGTCTAGAAGATCCTCCAAACCTAGACGTTCTCGTGGTTGGAATCCTGATCGTTGGGACTGAGCAAAAGGTTGCGGTCTCTGCGAAGAACCATCAGCTGAACCTTGCTATGACTGATTCGAGGGCTGTCCTCCCATCAAAGGACAAACTCTAGCGAAATGTCCAAGCTGCCCACACTTATGGCAAAGACCCTGAACTCCACGACACTGAGAAGTCATATGCCTACCTCCACACTGACCACACGACACTCCTTCAGAGCCACTACCACCAGAACTAATAGAACCGGAAGAACTCGAGTTTGATCGTCTCTTAAACTGCTTCCCTCGAGGCTTGAATCTCTGGCGATTCGACTGTTGCGATGTCTGAGGAGGCTGAAATGATTGCGTCGCTTCTGTAACGGGTAGGAAATGCGTCCAGCTATCGACTGAACCTGATTCAGTGCTTCCAAAAGACACTCCTCGATGTCTACCGCTCTATCCACTGCCTCACCATAAGTCGCAGAAGAACCAGCTAACACCATACGGAACAAATCGGACCTCAACCCTCTCAGAAAATTGTTCCTCTTCATCCTCTCCTGATTAGAAACGTGGGGAACATACGACAGAAGTGAGGAAAACTGTCTAGCATACTCAGCCACTGTCATGCCCTTTCTTCAGATTATCAAACTCTCTCTCACGGTTATTGTAGTACGACTCAGGGGTATACTCCTGGCGAAAAGCTGCACAGAAGCTCTCCCAAGAAATCAAAACATCACTCTCTCATGACTCGGGAAGTACCCTTCCACCAGCGTTGAGCATGATCCCTCAACTGCAAGACAGCCAACTTCAGTCTCTTCTCCTGGGTATACTCCACCGTGTCAAACAACTCCTCCATGTGCTCCAACCTACCTTCAGCCATCAAACCACTCTCAGCGCCATGACTTAGGGGGATTCTCCTCTGAAATCTAGCCAACACTAGTTCCATTTCACCAATCTGCCTAGTCACATCTTCCACCTCTGCCTGTCTAGCTCGACGATGCAAATGCACACTATGCTGCTCGACATCGTCATCACACTTGGGAGCCCTACACTCCTCAGCAGTCTGCCTAATCACTCTACCTCTACCTCTCCTCGGTGGCATCTACCAAAACTCAAAGGTAAGAACTAAAAGTAGATAGTTCGCAGAGGCAGATAACAAAATCACAGAAATCACAGTGTCAATCACAAACAAAAGCTCAAACTCTGTACCTAGACTCAAGTGTGATGGAAGAGAATCGAGCTTATCCCAGTTTAAGTTCTGATACCAAACATGTCAGGCCCACTGTGCTTAAACATGGATTAATTACTCAATTAATCATAATTACACGGAAGCATAAAATATGGGTTAAAATTTTTTGTTTTGGGCCTGAACTGAAATCAACTCTTAAAATACAATCATACTCAAAATATGGATTTTGACTCAAAAATCCAAATAACAACAAACCATATCCAAGTATACAACAAATACAGATCCCCACATACAATATCCACGCAAGGCATCCCCTGGTTTATAATACAATACATAATGTATATTGTTGGTCCGTATGAAATTAGGATCAAAAGGAAACTAGCAGCCGCTGTTTAAAAATAGCGCTTAAAATTTTGCGCGCTGCTAATTCTTGAGCTGCAATAGCTCGTTGTTCTTGAAACCAAATAACAACAAACCATATCCAAGTATACAACAAATACAGATCCCCACATACAATATCCACGCAAGGCATCCCCTGGTTTATAATACAATACATAATGTATATTGTTGGTCCGTATGAAATTAGGATCAAAAGGAAACTAGCAGCCGCTGTTTAAAAATAGCGCTTAAAATTTTGCGCGCTGCTAATTCTTGAGCTGCAATAGCTCGTTGTTCTTGAAAAAATACAATACAAAGAGCACCGGAGACAGATCTAGTATGATTTAAAAATCATGCGGAAGATACCAGAACTGAATCCTATATTTTAAAACAACTCAAACAGATTTATGTACAACATAAATCTGTTCGAGACTTGTGTGCTTGTGTGCTGCTGAAATGTTATGCGATGCTAAGTAAAATGCTACGAGCTGATCTGTAATGCGTATGTGCTGATTTATGCTTATGCGTGAGATGCTAAGTGCTAAAGTAAATATGCAATACTATATGAATAACAGAACACGATACAAAGCATATTTGTTTATGGAAGTTCGGATATCAATATCCTACGTCTCCCCTTCTTCCACCTTGGAAGGCTCCACTAGAAGATTTGATCTTACAACTGCGTGTACAGACCCAATCCCACAACCAGCAGCTGTGAGAACTCCTAGACTCCACAAATTGCACAACAGCCGCAGCTGTGTGACTGACTACATACACAAGAGTTTTACGTCTTCATGCTTGGATGGGAACTGTGAACATATTTCGAGATTCATTCACAAACAGATGTGAATGAATCCGGGTGCGTGAGATTGATACATTGTAGCTCTCAAACTCTCTGTTTTTCTCACACACGAGGGACATGCTCTAATAAGCTAATCTAGACTCAGCAATCAACACTCGTGAAAAGCTCTTCTCTAATGGCGGTCGATTGCTTCGTCTATCTCTACATTTTTCCCTCTGTTGGTGCACTGTATATTCAAAGTAATTCTACCACAGTATGTAGTTGCACCAACTGAACGAACTCACCACCCCTTCTTCAATTTGCGTTGCCTCTAATATATAGCCTCTGCTGAATTTCTTCCCGTTGGAAAGCTTCCAAAACTGTTCAGCGCTTCATAAGGCTATCTTGTCTTCTTTATATTTTAGTGCAACGCTCCTCTGTAAAGTACCAACAGGAAAACAGTACTTGCGTCTTTTTCTTTTGCAGGCTTCTTGTCGCTTTCGCCATTTGAATTTCGCTCAGCAGTTGACATCCATCTTTGATAACTCTTCGTGTGTTGTCAACTGCTTCGCTACTGGTTTATCACTACGACTGAATGCAAAGCTTGCGACTGGTTGATTAGCAACAGCTGATTCATATAAGCTCTCGACTGGATGCTGCTGTTGCTTGCGTCTGGATTAATTGCTTCGCCTGAATCTTCTTTAACACCAATAGATTTATCTTCTAGCGACTGGATGAACAAACACTGCGTCTGGAAATCTTTGCGTTGCGACTAGATCTACTGTAGCTTCGACTGTTGAAATCAACGCAAAGTCTTCCTGCTGAATTTTTAGCTCAAGAGCAAAACGCTGTCGTATCAACTTATGTAAACGACATCGTTTTGCTATCGCTATTTCCAAATGCTATCTGCTGATGAACAGTAGCTTGTGCAAGCTACCTGCTGATCCTTGCGACTGCTCACTCAACCATCTGCTGAATATGATGACGTCACCGATGACATCATCAACACTATTTCACCTGCTGAATCTTCAGCACGACGTTGCTTCGTCTTTCGCGCTTCGCTTCATCTGCTGATAGCCAACTGCTGATTGTGATGACATCAAGGCTGATGTCATCACAGCTCATTCCATATCTAGCGCATCTCTTCTCATCCGCTGAATCTTCCTGCTGATCACTGTAGCTTCCTGCTGAATGATGACGTCACTGCTGATGTCATCTACACTTTACGCTCCAGCTGATCTTCATCACTCTAGCTCCAGCTTGCGCTTCTTCTTTGCTTCTTGGATAGCGACTGTAGATAGATTCATCAACAGTACTTATAATCGTACTGCTTAACAGATTCGTCAACAGTAACTTGTGCATCTTCTTCTTCGATAGATCTCTTCAGCAGACTTCTCAAAACAAGTTCCAGCTGGTTCACTTTGCTCTTTTAGCGCTTGCTGTCTGGTTGTCATTGTTTCAGTCTGGTTCACTTTGCTTCTTGGATAGCGACTGTCGATAGATTCATCAACAGTACTTATAATCGCTACTGCTTAACAGATTCGTCAACAGTAACTTGCGCATCTTCTTCTTCGATAGATCTCTTCAGCAGACTTCTCAAAACAAGTTCCAGCTGGTTCACTTTGCTCTTTTAGCGCTTGCAGCTGGTTGTCATTGTTTCAGCTGGTTCATCATGCTCCAGCTGATTCAACTTGGCCTTTGTCTAATTACGAACAACTGATTCAACTTTGATTTCTCCATTGCTAATCCAGCTGCTCATTCCATGAACACCAAACCATCTGCTGATCGATAGTATAGCGAACCAACTGCTGGACAGATTCTTCGACTGTTCATCGTTTTCTTCGATAGCTAGAATCTGTACACTCAAGTAGAATTGTTAGAATCACAATAACAGGTTTTGTGTAATTCAAAACTTAATTAGGATCTGTCAAAACAGATCCAACAATCTCTCCCTTTTTGATTTACACAAAACCTTAAATGAGCAATGCATGTTCTAACAATTCTCTCCCTTTTTGTGGGAATCAAAAAGAGAGTGAACTGCTGGACTTCCCGATTTAAAATAAAAAGCTCTCCCTACACTGTTTCAACAAAAACAATGAAACAGGAGGAGTTTTAACTTTGAAGAGCAAAAACACTTTGGGAAGCATCGTATGCAACAATATATGATTTTGAAAACAGGAGCTGATGCATTTGCTTAAATTAACAAAGACAGTGACGCCACTCTCCCTGTATTTTATAACATGATCCTAATTTCATACGGACCAACACGCTGTGCCCCAGGGAAACGGGATCCGGATCCACCATTGTCGTCAACAGTTTCTTACCAGGATGCGAGGGCGAGAGGCGATACCGCACTCTCATCTCCCTGTCGGGATTTTTTAGCCCTCATGCGCCGAGTGGTTAACTACCACAGTTCATGAGTTGTGCATCGATAGGTTGAGCTGTTTGATGCATCTGGTATTCGGGTGTGGTTTCAAGGCGAGTGGCTCATTATCACACTTTGAACACACACCAGTGGCCACCGTTAGTTGCATATTCTCTGGAGCTATGTTCGATTTCCTTGGCTCCCTCTTCGGTTGTAGCCTTCAGCGGTTATTCAGTGTCTCATGCATAGAATCTGCATTTTATCTATGCTTTCCTTTAGCTGTTTCAGTTGCTCTCCGTACTGGGGTTTGACCCCATTTCCCTCTGGGGCTTGGTTTGTTTTCCTTGCCTGTTTTGTTGTTCAGGTTATCCAGCTGGTCGTGGAGCTAACCCGGCTGGAGGTTTCCTAGGTGGTGGTTAGAGTATCCCAGTAGCATATAGCATATATCTATATATCAGTACAGTTAGCCAGGGGATGCCCTGTGTTCTTGTCGTATTTGGTTGTATTCAATTGTGGTTGTTGTCAGGTACTTGATACATGTTTATACTGTACTGTTTTACTTTGGCTGGTAGCCTTTGTTGGTTTTTGTTTTAAATGTGAAATTGGGATTACTTTGAGTATTATCGTATTTTAAATTATATTGTTTTAAACCGTCAGGCCAAAAGCAAAAAATTTACCCGTTTTTAGTAGCTTCCGCTTGTGTTGTGTGGTTTTACTCTGATGTGAGCACGAGGCCTGACATTTTGGTATCAGAGCTTAAGCTGGGATAAGCTCGATTTCTTGGATTTCACTTGAGTCTAGGCACAGTGTCGTGTGTTGCATGTTCTTGACTATGTGATTATGTGCTGCATATTGTTGTCATATCTATGTTGTATCTGTTCTCTATTGCTTTATCCTGTTTAGTGCTTTCGTAGATGCCGCCTAGACGTAGAGCTAAAGTTAGGGGGCACTTTCAGGAGTCGTAAGGACAGAATGAGGATCGGCGTAGTGCTCCTAGTCGTGCTCGTAGTAGCCGTGATGAGGAGGAGGAGGTTGAGGTTTTTCCGACCCCTGTGGAGAGGATGGACGTTGTGATAGCGAGGTTTCAGAGGATGAACCCCCAGGCCTTCAATGGTGACGAGTCGAGCGAGGAGCTTCGGTTGAGCTTGGTGACCCTTCAGCTTAGAAATGGTGCATAGCGCTGGTGGCGAGGTGCTTCGAGTACTTTGCTGGAGACCGGCGTTGGGATTACTTGGGACAGCTTTTGCAAGACTTTTAGGCAGGAGTATTTTCCTGAGTCATATGTGAATGCCCGTGAGCGGGAGTTTGATCATTTGAACATGGCTCAATGTCTGTTCGTGAGTATGCTAGGGCGTTTTCTTCTTTGTTTGCGTACGTCCCCTAATTTTTTTTGCCGGGAGAGGGCCATGAGGACCAGATTTTTAGAGGTTTGAACAAAGAGCTGTATTAGATGGTGCTGACAAGCAAACCAAAGACTTATGCTGAAGCAGTGGATAGTGCTATCGATATTGAGGAGGGTTTGCGGAGTCGTCGTGCTCGTAGGTAGCAGGTGGCGTAGGGTGGTCGTCCTGCTGGTCAGGGAGCGCAGTCTTCTCAGGCTTCCCAGTCAGCCCATCAGCCCTAGCAGCAGGAGCAGCAGCAGCAGCAGCAGGTGGCACAGCAGTCTGGCCGTCAGAGGTTCCGACCCCGTGGCCAGCAGTTCAAGAAGAAGTCTGGTTCGGGCTCTTCTGATTCAGGTAGCTCGAGTAGCAGTGGTTCTCGGGCTGAGTTCTGTGGTTATTGCGGTGGCAAGCATCCTTCTACCCAGTGTGTTGGTGTGCAGGGCTCTTGCAATATTTGCGGCCAGTATGGGCATTTCGCTAGGGTGTGTCCATCAGCTGGATCGCAGCAAGCCGCAGCCCCGCCTCAGGGTCGTGGAGGACAGTCTAGGGGTCTTTCCCCCCAGTTTCTGCAGCCCAGGATTGGTGAGACTCAGTTCAGGCTGTTCCAGCAGCCTGGTCCGTCGCGGTTCGGACAGTCATCTCAACCATTCTTTTCTGGACCTCAGCATGCTCAGGCCAACTTCATTACTAGAGAGCAGGCGGAGGAGACGCCGAGCAGGGTGATCGCAGGTACATGTCTTGTTTTCGATTTTCCTACGCGTGTGTTGTTGACACTGGTGCATCGCATTCTTTTATCTCCGATTCATTTGTTATTGAGCATGGTCTGCATACCATTTCATTGCGCGATGCTGTTTCTGTTTCTACCCCTGGCACTGTGAACTTGTTCTCCCAGGAGGTTTTGTTAGATGGCGTTTTGAGATTTGGTGAGCACGTGTTGTTAGAAATTTTGATCCATCTGATGTTGTGGGATTTCGATTGCATTGTTGGGATGGACGTGTTGTCCAACTATAGGGCCTCCGTGGATTGTTTCCCTGGGATTGTTCGTTTTAGGCCTTTGTCTGGCGAGAAGTGGGACTTCTACGGCCAGGATTCTCGATCAAAGATCCCGTTAGTCTCAGCGATGGAGATGTTCAGTTTGTTGTCCTTAGGGAATGCTGGTTTCATGATCTACGCTTTGGATGCGTCTTCTTCTTCTCGTGTGCAGCTCAGTGACGTTCCCATGGTGCGACATTTTTCCGATGTGTTCCCGGAGGAGATACCTGGTTTTCCTCTGAGGCGATAGATTGACTTCGGCATTGAGCTGGTGCCTAGCACAGCTCCGATTTCTCGTGCCCCGTATCGTTTGGCGCCTGCGGAGTTGAGAGAACTCAAGGTGCAGTTGGACGATTTGTTGGAGAAAGGTTTTATCCGACCTAGCATGTCGCCGTGGGAAGTGCCCATTTTGTTTGTGAAGAAGAAGGATGGCTCAATGCGGATGTGCATTGATTTCCGCCAGTTGAACAAAGCTACTATGAAGAACAAGTACCCGTTGCCGAGGATCGATGACTTGTTTGACCAGCTGCAAGGTTCTGCGGTATATTCGAAGATCGATCTACGTTCAGGGTACCATCAGCTGAGAGTAAGAGATCAAGATGTCGCAAAGACTGCTTTTCGTACTAGGTACGGACACTTTGAAATTCCTGGTTATTCCGTTTGGGCTGACCAATGCTCCTTCAGTCTTCATGGATCTGATGAACCGGGTCTTCAGAGAGTTCATAGATCAGTTCGTGATAGTGTTCATTGACGACATATTGGTATATTCTAAGACTCCTTTGGAGCATAAGGAGCACCTGAGAATTGTCCTTCAGACGTTGAGAGACCAGCAGCTGTATGCTAAATTCTCCAAGTGCGAGTTTTGGCTGGATCGCGACGTATTCTTGGGTCATGTTATTTCAGCCGAGGGGATTTCTGTGGATCCCACTAAGGTTGATGTTGTTTTGAACTGGGAGCATCCCAGGAATGTGTCGGAGATTCACAGTTCTTGGGTCTGGCTGGATATTACCGTCGTTTCATTGAAGGATTTTCTAGCATAGCAAAGCCGATGACTCAACTGACTCAGAAGGACAAGCGGTTTGTGTGGATTGAGCAATGCGAGAATGCGTTCCAATTTCTCAAGGAGAAGCTGACTAGTGCACTTGTGTTGGCTCTGCCGTCCGGATCAGGTGGCTTCGTTGTTTGTTATGACGCTTCGCTCAATGGATTGGGATGTGCTTTGATGCAGAATGGTCGAGTCATTGCGTATGCCTCGCGGCAGTTGAAACCTCATGAGACTCGTTATCCAGTCCATGATTTGGAGATAGCAGCGGTGGTTTTTGCGTTGAAGATCTGGCGTCATTACCTGTATGGCGAACAATTTGTGGTGTACTCGGACCACAAAAGTTTTCAGTAGTTGTTTTGCAGCCTGACTTGAATATGAGACAGCGTCGTTGGATGGAGCTGCTGAAGGACTTTGATTGTGAGATCAAGTATCATCCTGGGAAATCAAACGTAGTGGCCAATGCCTTGAGCAGGAAGGCTGGTGAGATGCTTGCTTCGCTGTATATTTCTAAGGATCAGTGTGAGACTCTCTTTCCACAATTTTTCTACTCTAATCTTATGGGCGATTAATCAATCAACGAGTTTACTAAGTGAAATCTGGTTTTATGCGTACATTTTTTTTAATTCTGGGTCACCAACAGCTGTTTATTCATAAATACAACATAATGGTACAAATGTTAATACACCTTACATTCACTGGTACAAAATATGATCCTTAAATACAAATCCAGATACATCAAAGACTAGCAATTATTTGTCCAACATCTACTTAACAGTAGGTCTCTAATCTTCTTGTTGATCGCCCTTCTTCTAGGTAGTAACTCTCACTACCCCCGTCCCAGCAAATCAATTCTTTCCTCCTGTCATCACGCACACATATAAAACAAGACAACAGCCGGAACACTCCGGTGAGAAATGATCTCAGTTTAATCGACACAATAACATAAAGAAGTTCATAACAAAAATATTAACTCAAACTAAACTGAACATATCCCTTCTCTTCAACTAAGAATTGATTCTACTTCACATCAATGCCATCAAGATTCGTATACGATCTTGACATGGATATCCATCTAACGAAATCAACTCAAACTTCGAAAATAAGGTCAACTCAGACCTTGGCATTAGAATCAATTCATTTTCTCTTCGTATCATCATATTCATATCGAAATAAAAGATCCACTATCTGTGATGGATCACACAGATAATCCCAAGTTTTAAATCAAGAACAGTAACTAGCAAGTAAGTGGTTTGGCGGGATAACTCAAGAAATATCATTCTCGAGTACTCTAATCCCTGATTCTCAATGTCAAATTATACCTTCATTTATCTCTGTTTGGAACCACTTCAATTATCACTTCAAAAGCCTCGTCACAGAATCGAATTCTGGTGTCTGTAGCAAAATTACAAATTTGACTTCACTCTAATTTATAGGAGAAGATCTCTGTTTCCTGTAGAGTTCCCATACAATCTCTATGAATTCCACGTGTCATGTTGAGTAGTTATCGACCAAAATAAGATATGCACACACCGTCTGAAACAGATTCCTGTATTCATACATATCGCTAACCAGATTCCTCAACTATTGTTTAAATTCCACCAGTTGCTGTTCTAGATAAGCAGACGTTGCTACAGTAGGTATCTTACGACAGAAACCAACATTTACTCTCCACATATACCAGATTTTCCTTTCGATAAAACCAGCAGCAACCATCAGACGTTGCATTTCTCTTCACGCCTCAAAAAGACGTCGCATCAACTAATTAAAACGACGCCGCGGCGCACCAACAACTGATGACAGATTCTCTCAACTTGACCAACTGCTGAAACGTGAAACAATTCAGATGACGTAAAGAATCGCGTCATCTTTTCTGCCAACAGCTGGTTTCACTAAATCACCCAACGATGACGTATGGGATATGTCACCATCGCTGCCAGTAGCTGCCACAAGCATTACAATCAACACGCTGCGTTTCAACTTATCAAAACGACGTCGCCTCACCATCAGAGACTGGTCGCGCGAAATAATTTAAACGACGTTGTAATGAATACGTCATACTCTCTGTTATCAGCTGATCAACACCTACTTCATTCAAAACTCTACGTTTTAACCTCCATAAAACGACGTCGGTTCTCACTAGCGACTGGTTCCTCTCACCAACAGTTGGTTACCCAGTCACAAGCAAATCCCTCACAACGCAACAGCTGGTTACCCAGTCGCAAGAAGATCCCTCACTAATAATCAACGCAACGACTGGTTTTCTCAAAATAACCGTGTATCACTCCTGTATCATCAACAACTAGTCGTATTCTACCAGCTTTCACCAAAACACCAGGACATCAGATTCCTACCGAAATTAACCAATTCAACTTCGAATTTCAACTCGATTTCATTCGAAAGAATTTCAACTTGAAATGCAACATTTCCAGAAGAAATCCGAATCATCAATCAAACTTCATCAAAAACTAAAATCCCGGTCATTACAATCAGGAGCATCTTAACACTACTGGTTGGAGATTCTACCCGGCTGAGGATTGTGTTGTGGTTTCTTCTTTCCAAGTGGAGCCACAAATTGTTTCGACTATTCGAGCAGCTCAAAGTACTGATCATTCAATCCATGAGTTGAAGTTGAAGGTCAGGGCTGGAGAACTTGAGGATTATGCTATTTCTTCTGACGGTTGCTAGAGGTTTTGTGGCAGGCTAGTTGTTCCTAACCTCATTGATTTTAAGGAGGAGATCCTTCGGGAAGTGCACTGCAGTAGACATAGTGTTCATCCTGGTTCATGGAAGATGTACCATGCGTTGAAGACGCACTTTTGGTGGGCTGGCCTGAAGAGCGACGTTGCTGGATTTGTTGCTCGTTGTTTGAATTGTCTAGATGGTTAAGGCCGTAAAGGATGAGACCTGGTGGTATGTTGCAGAGTTTGGAAGTGCCCCAATGGAATTGGGAGCACATAGCGATGGATTTTGTGATGCATCTGCCTTGTACCAGCAGAGGATGCGATGCTATTTGGGTGGTTATTTACCGACTGTCAAAGTCTGCACATTTTATTCCCTACGGTATGACCTTTTCTTTGAAGAAAGGATGAGACCTGTGGTATGTTGCAGAGTTTGGAAGTGCCCCAATGGAATTGGGAGCACATAGCGATGGATTTTGTGATGCATCTGCCTTGTACCAGCAGAGGATGCGATGCTATTTGGGTGGTTATTTACCGACTGTCAAAGTCTGCACATTTTATTCCCTACGGTATGACCTTTTCTTTGAAGAAAATGGCAAAACTGTACGTAGATTTTGTGGTTAGACTGCATGGTGTGCCTGTTTCGATTGTTTCAGACCGAGATCCAAGGTTCACTTCTAGGTTTTGGAAGAGTTTGCAAGTAGCTCTAGGTACCAGATTGGATATGGGCACAGCATATCACCCCCAGACAGATTGCCAATCTGAGAGAACTATCCAGACGTTGGAGGATATGTTACGAGCTGTTGTTATGGATTTTGGAGGTAGCTGGCAAGATGCGTTGTCTTTGGTGGAATTTTCCTACAATAACAGCTATCAAGTGACGATTGGCATGGCGCCGTTTGAGGCTTTGTACGGCAGGAAGTGCAGATCACCAGTATGTTGGGAAGAAGTGGGGGAGAAACAGCTATCTGCCCCAGACTTTGTGCAGCAAATGAAGGATCATGTGGATCTAATTCGACAGCGGATGAAAGCTGCCTAGGATCGCCAAGCCAGTTATGCAAATAAGAGTCGTTGACCTCTAGAGTTTCAGGTTGGTGATCAGGTATTCCTTAAAGTTTCTCCGTTTCGTAGTATTATGCACTTTGGACACAAGGGAAAGCTAGCCCCTCGTTACGTCGGACCGTATGAGATAGTTGAGAGGATTGGCCCGTTAGCGTATCGGCTGTTGTTGCCTCAGGAATTATCTTCTGTACATGATGTCTTTCATGTTTCCATGTTGAGGAAGTACAAGCCGGATCCGTCTCATGTGCTGAGAACTGACTAGGTTGAGCTAGATCAGACGCTGAGCTATCAGGAATATCCCTTGCAGATCCTTGGCAGAAAAGAGAAACAATTGAGGAACAAAACCATTCCGTTGGTGATGGTGCAATGGAGCAAACATTGCAGGGAAGAATCTATTTGGAAGTTGGAAGAAAAGATGCAGCGCGAGTGGCCGCATCTGTTTGAGTAGTTGTTGTGCTAAATTCCCAGTAGTTGTAGCTTTGGTTGTAATTCTTTCCTAGTTGTTGTTATTTGCTTGCTCAGTTATCTTGAACTCTTGGCCTTGTGTTGGGCGATTTTCTGTTTTGGCTTTATGTTGCTGTGTTTTACTCCCGGAATTGTTGTTTGATTTCGAGGAAGAAATCCTTTTTAGTGGGGGAGAAATGTCAGACCTGAAATTTAAGAAAATATTAATTGTTGGATTAATCAATTTTTAAGAATTCTGGAGGTTCAGATTTCTGTTTTAAGGGTTCGTTTGCATTTTCGGGTCAGATTTCACATTTATAGCAATTCTGGAAGTTTTTGTATTTTTGAGTTTTTGAGGAGAAATATGATTTTGTGTAGAGATCTGATCATATTCGTTTACAAATCTGTTAGCGCTTGTGTTATTTCAGACTTTCCAGCGAGTTCCTGTAGTGGGTGCAAAACGCCGTCGTTTATATTAGTGGAGGCGACGTCGTATTGGTTCAGCGCTAGCGATCGCTGTTGCGGGCGTTTAGTTCATCAGATATGATGACGTGGGTTGTGCGACGTCGTATTGGCTTTGTAGGGATCTGTTGTAGCGTAGCGCTTCGATCAGATTTTCTGACGTGCCCGGAGCGACGTCGTTTTGATTAGCGCTTGTTGTGTTGGGTTGCGGTTGCTGGCGTGAGCTTCAAACTGTTGAAGAATCTGTTGTGTATCAGTTTTGGCGTCTTCTGAAATTGTCGATGGACATTTCTTCATCAGCTACGCACTGTTTCCGTTGCTGTCGACAGCTGCGATCTTTATGTTAGAGGCGTTGGAATCTGTTTGTATCGGTGGATTTTTAAACAGATTTCTCGTGTGTATATAAGCAGAAAGGCTTGGTCTTTGTTCCATTTTTAATCAGACTCCATACTTAGCAAAAATTCTCCAGACTTTTATCCTTTGTTTGTGAACCCTAGAACACTGTTCACCGTGAGTTTCTCCGGCGAATTCCCGTCGTTTCCGACCACCGTTTTGCATGTTTGAGGTAGATTTGGACTCCTCTTGAGAAGCTCTTTCAATCTATAACACTCTTGGGAGCTGTTGTTAGCTGTAAGTAAGATCGCGAAGTGCTTCCTTCGGCCGTGTGTTCGCTGTGCAGGTAGCCCTTCGATTTAGAGATAAGATCTTACATTAGAGCTTTGTTATTGAGCTTCCTGTTGAGTTGTTGAGTAGGATGATTGCTGGTTGAGCTGTTGCTCCCAGCCAGTGATAGCCGTGAGTTCTGTGCCTGTGTCCTGTGAGATTTATGCTTTGTACGTTGTGTGTTTAGCAGGTTTTAACCAGATCTCTCGGGTCCCTTGTTGTGGTAACTGTTGCACAGAATTAAGGTACGGGTTGAGCTTGTTACAGCGTGAGATTTGGCATGGGTAAATGCAGTGATGGCTGATTGTTGTTTCGTATATTGCTGCCAGTGTTTACTGTTGGGATTGGTCCGGATCCGCACCCCGGCAGGCAGCGGAAGAACAAAATAGAGTACCGGGATGCGATCAATACGAATAATTAAACAGTTCTACGTATCAAGCGCTAGCGATCGCTGTTGCGGGCGTTTAGTTCATCAGATATGATGACGTGGGTTGTGCGACGTCGTATTGGCTTTGTAGGGATCTGTTGTAGCGTAGCGCTTCGATCAGATTTTCTGACGTGCCCGGAGCGACGTCGTTTTGATTAGCGCTTGTTGTGTTGGGTTGCGGTTGCTGGCGTGAGCTTCAAACTGTTGAAGAATCTGTTGTGTATCAGTTTTGGCGTCTTCTGAAATTGTCGATGGACATTTCTTC
>KV003970.1:29904-52967 GCA_001598015.1 Dorcoceras hygrometricum | reverse complement strand
GAAGGACGTTCGGCTGGAGTATGTGTCAACTGAGCAGCAAGTAGCTGATATTTTCACAAAGCCTCTGCCGGACGCTAAGTTTTCTTATTTTAGAAACTCTTAGGTCTTCTTGAGTTGCCTTAAATTGTTTGTGCACTAACGCTTTTACAGGTTGATAAGCCATAGCTTAAATCAGCAACAGGTTTGTTGTTCAGGGGGAACGACTAGCCTACCTGCTGAAATAAGCATTTCATGCGTTTGAAGTATATTAGTCGTAGGGGGAATCAGGTGCTGATTTAATAAGCGTGACGTCAGCAGAACATGTTGCTGCTGGAAATAATCAGCAGTTGCGTGTATACTGCTGATGCTTATAAGTTATCAGCACTTGCCACCCTCAGTGCAATATAGAATCAGCAGTAGTGTTTTTACACTTACTGAATCAGCAGATGTGACTATTTAACCTTTGGCGCGAAGTTATCTTTTTCTGTACTTTATTTGATTAAAATTTTGGAAAATGATTTTCACCGTACGATCAAAACCTTTTGAAAATTTTCAAATCTTTTTCAAAACAGTACGCGCTAACGGATGGTTGACACGTGTCTTCCCATGCAAACAGTCACATCAATATTCTCTCTCTCCAAAAACTTTTCGTATTCCTTATATACTACGCGCTGACTGTTCATTGTCTTTTACCTTGCTTATTTGCTCTCAATCGTATTTCTATTGCGCATATTTTCTCCTTGAAAAGATTTCACAGGCATTTTCTTCGACGATCTACAATCGAAATGGCTTCCTCTCTCTACTCAAATGCTCAGCATGTGGATTTTGAATCAGTTCTTGGCATGGATGACCCCGGTATGGTATCGATGTTTGAAGCTCTTATGGCCTCCGGCCTTAGAGGTTTTCTGGGCTGCCCTGCAGTGGTTTATGAAGATGCGTTGGTTGATTTCTTTGAGAATGCATCTGTTCGCAGTGGGGTGGTTATCAGTACCGTTGGTGGTCAGTTAGTGGAAATTTCTGAGGAGCTGTTTGCAGAGTCTTTTGAGTTGCCGGTTGATGGTTTGGGGGATTTGTCTAAGATTCCAAAGGATGCAATTTTTGATGCGAGGAGCATCGTTTCTTTATCTGGTAAGCCGATCAATTTATCAGGAAGGAAGAACCAAATGAAGATGCCCTTTCGCCTTCTCTGTGATATTGTGGCTAAAGCAATTTCTGTGAAAGCCGGATCTTTCAATGCTATCACTGTTGAGAAATTTTCGTTGATAACGGCGGTGGTTTGCAAGATTAAGATGAACTGGGCTAAGTATCTGTTCAGTATCTTGAAGAAGATGGTTTCTGCAGGGTCCAAGCAAGCCAAGGGCTTTGCAATTCAGATTAGTATGTTGTTGGCGACTTTTCCTTCTGTGGAGTTGGGTGAGTCTTCTGAGTTTCCAGCCTCCAAGATTCTTTCTAAGAAGACTGTGCTTCGTTTTGTTTCCATCAATGATAGAGATGGTGCTGAGGAGGTTGCTGGGGCAGCAAAGAAAAGGGCTGTCTCGAAGAAGAGACCTGCTGCTGATGTTGGCGCAGCAATACCCAAAAAGAAGAGGTCTTTCAAGAAGAAATCTGTTTCTTCTTTGGAGTTGGTCGAGGTCGCTGAAGCGGCTATTCCGATTCAGCAAGTAGCAGAGCCTTTGGATGTTGAGGAGCCTAGATGCTCATCTGCTGATGCTGTGGACTTGATAATTCAGCAGGTGCTCGATGAAACGCGAGCAGCTGATGCACCTGCTGATATAACTCAACCAGCAGTTACTGAAGAGAAGAATTGGTTTGATCTGCCTTATGATGATCTTGTTAAGCAGTGGGAAGCTGAGCGTCCAGTGGTCACTGCGAGTGACACTGAGGATGAGATAGCAACTGTGGATGTTGCTCCTGCTGTTGGAGTTCAGCAGGTCGAGGAATTTGTGGCCCCAATCTCTACAGTGGATACGCTTAGTGCTGATGAGCAAATGTCACTAGATGATATTCTCTTGACAATTCCAGTTGATATTCCTCTGCCCTCCACCTGCATGGAAGTTACGAAGATTACAATGGGCAAATCTATAAAAATTCCAGGCGTTTCGCAGTGGACCTGGTTTCTGAAAAGTCTTCCTAGTATTCCTGCTAATGATAAAGGGAAGCAAATTTTGGTGGAGAAAGACCCTGTTAAGGGCAATCCTGCTGCAGAGCACTATTCTTTGATTTGTGCCGATATCGATTTGCTTGTAAGTTTGCGAGCACAAGTAATTGATGAGGTAGCTACATTCTTTCATTCTTTTAGCCTGAAGAAACTGGCTACTATCAATTTTGAAGAGATGTATAGGAAATAAGAGCAGGTTTTGTCCTGGGGAGAAACAGAGTCTCCTCAGGAAGCTATTCAACGGAAGTTTTATATTTTGCTGAAATATAGAACAATTTTGGTGTGGAAATTTTTGGAAGCATGGAGGGTCAACTTCGCTCCTGGCCAAGGATCTTCAGCTGTGGATATTCAAGTCATCGAGCTGCTCTCTGACCTCTATCTTTATTTCTTAGAGGAATTGGCGAAGGAGGCACGCAATCTTGGTCTTACATGGACGAAGCCCGGTTGTTCTAAAATTTTTGAAGGGAGCCCACGCGATCGAGGCGCTGTTATTGCCAGAACCAACTCAAACACTCGATCGTTGTGCTGGATTAGGAAAATGATTTTGGTTGATGGACTGTGGACGGTGGAGCTTTGTGCTGATCAGTGGGTTAAAATTCCCCAGAAGGTCATTTCTACTGAAGTTCCACGACAGCGGCAATACGATGACACTCTACCAACAATGAGTGTATTTTTCAAGCTGTTGAGGAAGCGGTGGGCTGATGTATGTGTGGAGGTTGTTGAGTTTTGTGCCTCTCCGAGACTTCTTCCGATTGGTTCTACACAGTTTTGAAAATCTTTACAGTTGGCTGACCCAGTTTCCAGTTTTGCCTCTAGCCGGTCTTCGGTTTTTGCCCTTCAGCACAGGAGAATCACAATGTTATTCATGCCCAGCTAAGTGAGCTTGTTGATTATATTCATAGGGGCAGTGCTGACAAAAAGGGGGAAAGTGGCAGCCGAGGACTTCAAAAGCCTGCGAATACTCAAAAAGAAGGCAGTGCTGTGACTCCATCGTTTGAGCAAAGAGTTCAAATGGCTCAGCGGCGCATTGTTCAAACAGTACTTGATGTTGATGCCAATAGAGATACAGCGGAGAGAGACAGAGAAAGAAGAAGAAAAGAGGCAAAGTCGTTGAAGAGAAGAAGAAGAGATTAGATTTTCTTATTTGCTGATAATTCTTGTACACATCCTATGTACAATTTTTGTTGGTTAATAAAACTTGTTTTCCAGCAGATAGTGTGCAATTTATTTTTGCATATCTTTTGTCTCGGCTGCTGAAGTTTTGTCATCACCAAAAAGGGGGAAATTGTTAGGACAATATTTATAAGTTTTGGTGATAACAAAAATAAGACAAGATGCTATTGGACAATCCGGTTGTCGCAGAAGTATTTCTTTCTACAGTAGCAAAGTCAGCAGTTGGAGCTTTCGTGAGATTTCAGCAGATGGTATGCGATCAGCAGTTGAACGGTTTGAGTAGTTCAGCAGATAGATTCATCAAGAGAAGTCAGCAGATGTTGTTGTCTCGACCAGCGAGTACAGTTTTGTGTTTCAGCGTGTTTTGCTAAGGACTGCTAAACGACAGCGTTTTGATAAGTTAGAACGACGTCGTTGGAGTGCACTGTTTCGTATCAGCAGATGAAGATTTCAGCAGATACTTTGTTGAAGAGTTCAGCAGATTGGTTAAGTCTATTTGTTGAAGATTGCGATACGACAGCGTTTGATTAAGTTGGAACGACAGCGTATTGGCTTGAACATTTCAGCAGAAGCGTTCCTTAGACAATCCAGCAGATGCACTACTTGGTGTTAACCAGCAGATGTATTTCCAAGATAGCAAAACGGCGTCACTTGATTAAGTTGACACGACATCGTTTTATTGCTAAAGGAATCAGCAGATGGAAAAACGCATACGCATTTCAGCAGATGAATTCTTCCAAGCGTTTTTCCAGTCGAAGTTATTGACAATGACGATGAAGATAGTGCTGGTTACCAAACTTATTTCAGGCGCAAGATCTAAGTATTTGATATACGATCGTTTGCTTATAAGGAAAAGATTTGTTGGATCGTACAGCTGCCTGGAATGAAGGAGACAAGTTAGGTACTATTTTGGGTGAATAGTACAGTGTACAGTGGCCGTTTCTCTATGCTTGCACAAAAATGGAAAGAAGACAAATTGGCTCTGTGGATGAGCGTTTGACCTTGCAGTGGAGCAGAGATTACGGTGTACTATTTTGGCAGTAATTCAAACGGGATTTATTTCCTTTGGAGAGTTAATGTTACCGTTGCAATCGAAGACTATAAATATCAGCAGCGGTGATTGAAGAAAAATACTTCGCTTATTATCTTTGCTGTAACGCTGCCAAAATTCAAACAGAGCTTTCACTTCGTTGATATTTCAAAAAGCTCAAGACTCGAAGAACTTATCGTTTTGATCTTCATTAGAAAAACATTCGAGTCAATCTTCTGGTTGTTCTTTGTTGAAACCAGAAGATATTTACAGTCTCTAGTTTCGTGTTTTCATTGATATATTTGATAGAGTCTGTAAACGAACTGTCTATTCAAAGAAGTTCGTAAAACTTTCAAAGCATTGTAAAACTAGCAGCGAAGTCTGCTTGAAGTTTGTAAAACGCTAGGAGTTCTCGTAGCTGCGGGTTATGGGAGCTGGTGTTTGTAGAAAGGCTACACGCATCAAAGTCTTTTAGTGCTACCTTCCGAGGAGGAAGAAGGGGAGACGTAGGATATTGATATCCGAACTTCCAGAAACAAACTCTCGACTCAATCTCTTATTTACGCATTTATTTACTGTTGTGCATTGTTCATTGTTCACAAACCAATCGGCCTATTTCCGCACATATTTTGTTGGCTGAGAAGTTTGCATAAAACTGAGATCCAAACATTTTAAAAGAACTTTGAAATAGAAAAATCGAAGGAGTTCATTCAACCCCCCCCCCCTTCTGAACTCCTATTTGCTTAGTGATCCTATTTCCGGGACCATCACAACAGACTTCTTCTGCTTCTTTTCTTCATCAGACTTGTCCTATTTCTTCAACTTGTCTTCAACAGATTTTCTTTAGATTCGTATTGTACAATTGTATGATCACGTCTGATAACAGATTCCACCTCTTAATGCTTCGCGTAACACAACGTCGTGCTCATAAATTGCTTCATCAGATTTCTCCTCACGTTGCCTTCTTCAGACTTTTCAACAGATTCTTCAATTTACTTCTTCGCGTATGTGAATTCAGTTCTCTTCTTTTGAGCATGCCAGATTTCTTCTATTGGAGAAATCTGGATCTCTCCAAACCAGATTCTTCCAAATCAGACTTTGCCTATTCAAAACATAAATCAGACTTCTTCATTTTCTGTCATCATCTGTAATTGAATCAACCTTCTGTAGTCACTGATTTATTCTTTCCAGCACTTCTGTTGATTTCCTCACAGTACTGCTCTTCACGTTACATTCATACAGGTTTCTAATATTACTTCTGCACACTACGTAGAGATGTCAGTAATCACAATAATAGGTTTTGTGTAATTCAAAACACATTCTGGATCTATTATCCAGATCCATCACAGACCCAAACAACACAAAAGCAGGAAAAGAAATACGAGGTCAAGCCTCAATACGAAGAGCACAATAAAAGCATCTATCATATCAGACAATGCAATATATCAATCGTGCAATGCATGAAAGGGCTACCAAGAATCATCGGTTGGCAAGGCACAACGACTCAACTGTGCAATAAAATCTCAATCATCAATCAGAATCCAAATCACAGCAACTCAGCTGGCTATCACGGCTCAGTGACGACATTGGATTCCCAGCACGACGACTCAGCCGGCACATCGCGACTCAGCAATCATCGGTATCCAAAGAAAGTAGGCTCAATATGAAATGCGTGAATGCACAGCAGAATCATGCTTATCAATGCATAAAATTCACACGCAAATAAACAGATATGAGCACAAAATCATTCAGTGAGCAATACACAATTCATATCAGCTGAAATCCGAAAGATAGGTATCTAATATCTCAGCTCAAATCTGAACCTGTACACTCTAACACCTACGGCCAGAACTCTACTCAAGTTCCATACACCCACGCAGGCATTAACTACAAGAACAAAGCTCAATTAAACAAGAGATTCTTACCCAGAAGCTTACAACAACAGAGGAACTACAGACTTCACGGCACGAAGACACAGCAACTTCGCACTTCTTCTCCAGCGGCGATTCAGAGCCTCAAATGGGTAGCGATCGAAAGAGCTAAACAAGGGGAATTCAGCGCCACCAAAAACGTCCAAAACAAAGGCTGGAAATGATGGGAATCTAACGGAGAAATGTTCGAATGAACAGTGTAGGTCGAGGGTTTCAACAGAGAAGAGGATAGGAAATATCGGGTTGAAAATATTCTAAGTGTAACTCAACAATTGCATTATAATTCCTCAACTCAAAATCTACTGAATAAGTCAATCACCGACGAAAACAGATTCTGCAACAAATCCTAGCGCCAAACGGATTCCTCGAACAGCGCTTAAAACCCATCAGATTTCATAGCGCTAATGCTAACACTCGCGCGCTAAACCAAACGACATCGTACAGGTGACATCTGAACCATAACTAACGCTCATCGCTGAATCAGATCTCTACACACGTACATTCGCTAGCGTTCAACACCACTGAAACAGATGTCTCATCTCTACACGCTAATGCACCAGCAGTCAACTCCGCAATTGACCAGCATGACATCTTCTCATGTCACACGCTAGCGCTATCAGATCTCTCGCTACTCTCCAATAGCGTTGACCGCGTTGACATCTGCTTTCACCGCCAACCAGATCCCATCTTCAAGCGAGACATCTGAAATCGCGAAACGACGGCGTATAGCTTCTAGCGCCAAACTCAACTATCAGATCTCTCTCTCCCTGGCAGATCTCTCACTCCACCAGACTCCACCAAAACGACAGCGCTTCACTAAAATTTCACGGCCACTCACGCAAACGCTCAGGAACTCAGATCTCACCCAAAACGACGGCGTTTCACCTCTAGACGCTAAGGGATCTGATTTCTTCCTTAAATTTCACCAATTCGACTCCAATTCTCGCACAGATTTCACCCGATAATTCCTACGACTAAAATGTGAACAACTCCCCGAGAGATCTGAAATTCTCAAATCAGATTTCACCAAAAATCTCAAATCTGAAAATTCTAAATTCGAATTTCTCAATCCTCACACTAACGATCCAGTTTAGTTCTCACTTTCGTTTGATTTATCAAAAGTTAAATTTTTATATTTTTTTTTACACAAATTGATGCTTGATCACCCGATACACCCATTAATTTACGCAATAACACAAACGCGGCATGAAAATATTTGATAGATGCCACAACTTCAACCGATATACCATGAGATTAGATTTTTGTTAGCATGGCCCAAAAAGTTGTTGCATGTTTCCAAGAATAGGACAGGAAAAGAAGGCTAATAAATGTACAAATTCGATGTGTAATAAAATCAGAGAGGAAATTGTCACCACCATTTTTGTTTTTTAACAAAAATGAGATGTTACACATGGATCTTTCAAAAGCTGACATGGAACAAGACCATTGGTTAAGGCACGTAACCATGAGAAATACAAAATTCCAAAGTCACAGACAACAGATGTTACAGATCCTCCGACTCCCAATTACCTAACCTCTCTTTTATAAGACGTACAGTAAAATAATTATTATAATAATCGACCAGCAGATTGATTGATTGCCCTTACATTTCTTTTTTGTGAAAAAAAAACAATTTACGCAACAGCTTTGATCTCTCCGAAGTCCGAACAATCTCTGTTCTTCAATAATTAAAGGTAAGGAATCTGTTTACTCTTCGGATTTTCCTGTCGAAAGAAAGTTATACTGATGTTTGTTTTGATCTGAGATGCAGATGAGGCTTACGGCGGAGGCGGCGGTGGCGATGATAGCGTTGATTTTGGCTAGTTTGGAGGGTAGTGTGGGGATAAGATTTGTGATAGATCGAGAGGAGTGCATCTCTCACAAGGTGGAATATGGGAACACCGTGCATTTTTCGTTCGTGGTGATTAAATCAGAGGGTGCTTGGCATTACAGTGAAGATGGAGTCGACCTTGTGGTAATTCTGTCGTTATTCACTTATATATTTCGTGAATTTATTCCTTTTACCAGGTTTTATATTACCTTTATTTTATTTTTCTGGGTTTTTTAGAGCAAATAGGGTCTTTATTCGAATTAGATGCAGGGTTTTCTTTTCTATTAATAAATATTTTTATGATATTGAAAATTTTGTGAGTCAACTTCCTTGAATGCTCATCGTTTGATTGATTCTCAACATTGTTGAACCATCCTATTTTTCTCTTAAACGCCAATTTTGCTTTTCTAAATTATGACCACTTGAAACAAATTGGTGGCATGGTTAGACTCTCGCCAATTTTTTAGCTTGTCATGTGCTAACACTGTCAGGAGAGTAGACAAAGAGTTGCAGTCGGGAGTACTCACGAACTTGAGATTTGAGGCCAATAACATCCCAATGTGTATTAAAATCAGAGAGGAAATTATCTTGACGGATGTTTATTGCCAGTATTCTGTAGATTTTGTTAACTACATTGTGTCTTTTGTAAGTCTTTTTGGATATATTTCTCATTTTGCGGGAAACTTCGTGTTAGATGTTTTGCGCTATATGTCTGCTTGTTCTAGGAATTGTACACTTGTCTTTCATCGAATTATTCATTTGAAAGGTTTATATTTTGATTTTTTATTTCCAAAATATTGAATGGAACGATTTGTTATCGTTCAACTGTGTATTTATATTCATTAGAAGATTTTGTTTCTTATACAAGAAATATTATTCAGGTGAAAGGACCAGATGGGTCACAGGTCCATGATGTTCGTGACAAGACAAGTGAGAAGCATGAGTTTGTTGCGTATCATCAAGGAGTTTACCGATTTTGTTTCACCAACAAATCTCCTTATCATGAAACCATTGACTTTGATGTGCATGCTGGCCATTTCTATTACCATGATGAGCATGCTAAAGATGGTGATTGTTTCTTCACTTTGTTCTGTTATTATGGATCGTTTAAACTTTTAACTCAAGCTTGTGGTATGTTGGCATATGCAGAGCATTTTAAACCTCTTTTTGATCATATCGGCAAGTTGGAGGAAGCTTTGTATAATATTCAGTTTGAACAACACTGGCTAGAGGCTCAGACTGATCGACAGGCAATCGGTAAATTTACTTGTTATATCCTTCGGAGTATTGTGGCAGCCTTTGCTATTTATTATATTCATTTTTCATTACTTTCACTATAAATTTCTTTGCGTGATATGGCCCAAAAACCTGTGCCTGGAAAACCAACAATGTCGCTTCTTAGCTATTTGGTTGACCTTCGGTCCGTCTTGTTTACTATCATTATGAGGTAATTGATGAAGAAAATAGACGGTGAACATAAAATGAGGGTAAACCTTGATTCATGAGCTCATGTGCAATTACAATGGGTTTCCTGTAGTATCTGTACTAACTTTGATCTCCATCTGGAGTATCAAAATTTGCCTCGAAAAGAGTTGGACAAAAACTAGTCTAAAATTATTTTCCCTATTCTTTATCACCAAGACGTTAGGTACTGTTCTTTTTATCCTATATGCTTGGCGTCGAGGAAAAAGTTCGAAATTGTCACGATGCTTGTGGCAATTCTTTGCTTTTCTTTCATTTTTCCCTCCTTCCCCCCAAGGATATCCAGTTCTATTTTTCCTCAAAAAAAACTTGAATTGAAATTGACCTTTGATGGTCCAAAAAATAGGATCAAACAAGTACAGGAGTTCAGAAGGGGGGTTGAATGAACACCTTCGATTTTAAACTTTTCAAATTCTTTTCAAAAACGTTTTACACGCGCGGCTTATCTCAGTTAAATGCAAATCTCTCGGCTAACTAAAGAGTGCGGAATGAAGCCGATTAATTTGTGAACAGTAAGCTAAAAATAAATAAGTGCGTAAATGTAAAGAGTAGGGTCAAGAGTTTGTTTCTGGAAGTTCGGATATTAATATCCTACGTCTCCCCTTCTTCCTTATTCAGGAAGGATACACTAGAAGATTTGTGTACACAGTCCTTCTGCAGACACCCGATCCAACAACCCTGTCGTCTGGATCCTTTCTTACTGTTGTCATCGTCTGATTATCCAAGAATAACTTGTCCTATTTTGTCATCACCAAAACTCTAAATTTTATCCTAACAACCTTATAGTGTATAACTTGTGATGAGAATTCTTCTTATGTATAGCTTCTGATTGTTATGCCCCCCAAACCATTTGCACAACTCTGTAGATAAGTTGCACCAACAAACTATCTCATTAGAGCTTCGAGGAGTGGAAATGTAAACCTGAGTTGACTTGTGATCGGAAGTCTCTCTCTCACTCTGTATATATTTTTGTGTATATATATCATAAATACATGCATATATTTATGGTGAACCTTGTTTTTGTTTATACATTGCTATACATTTACTAATAATCAGTTGTAGTCATCTACTCCTTAGATAGCTTAAAAATTAGCGATATTTTTCGAATTTGGTTGAGCAGTGAATGAGAAAATGGGCAAACGGGCGATCCAAAAAGCTTTATTCGAATCAGCAGCTCTGATAGGGGCAAGTGTTTTGCAAGTATACATCTTGCGTCGTTTATTTGAGAGAAAGCTTGGGGTCTCCAGAGTTTAATGTTATATTGATAGTGCTAGAGAACTCCTCTCAGAATTCTAAGTTTGAGATCCACCTCTTGTTCTCTTTCGTAAACAATATGACATGCTGGAGTAGATTTACATTTGGAAAACCTGTTTCAAAGTCAGTCATGCGCTTACGATGGCAAGATTTTTGTGAAAATGTTATTATCTGCAGCACTGCTCTTTGGGTTTCAAGAAAACGAGAAAAGTGCATATCAGTGGTGTTAATCTTATCATTTTGTATACCGTCATTGAGATCAACCACTCTCTATTTTACTATTTTTCTAACTTTTGTGCCTACACATTTTATGTTTTTTTCACAGTACACATTATTTGCTGTCAGTGATATTTGGAGCCGGTTTTATGTTATATTGTTTCGAATAGTACGATAAGCAATTATTGTAAAAGATGCTCAACATTAAATTCTTCTCCAGTGCAGGGAGCATTGGTCTGCCTTGGTTCACCATTTTTTAGTGGGCTGTTTTGTAACCACCCATAAATCTTACTCACTAGAGGAACTTTAAAAAAATTTTAATGGTGACATGTGCAGGAGCTATTTTGTAAAGTTTTTCGGTTTAGCAACTGTGCATCTTCTCCTATCATGGAATATGTTCATGATATACAATCTCTAGAACATCTCTATGTTCTAGAGATGAGTACACTAAAATAAAGATGTTGAAAATTTCGGACTAGTAAAACAATGACTGAAGAAGCACAGATTATGTAAATAAATACAATAGAGCAAAAGCAATGTCGAACACGGAACTGGCTTGGTTGCATGATTCATCTCCAACAACACGATTTACAGCGCACACAAAAAAAAAAAAACTCTCTCATACCAGACACCATATCGCAGGTCCGTCTGGGAGACGTTCTGTTTCCTATCTGTTAC
This sequence comes from Dorcoceras hygrometricum, assembly GCA_001598015.1. Classification (NCBI taxonomy): domain Eukaryota; kingdom Viridiplantae; phylum Streptophyta; class Magnoliopsida; order Lamiales; family Gesneriaceae; genus Dorcoceras; species Dorcoceras hygrometricum. The sequence goes on along the minus strand of KV003970.1, from coordinate 41,235 downwards.
AATTATGTACTCCCATACATATTTCAATCGGAAACTACTGAAGATCCCAGACTGGCTCTACATGCACACCACCATTTTCTCTGCAAATGAAATATACCAATTGTTACCACGGACGGTTACTTTATTACTTACTGATAAACTAAAAAATTCAACAATACTAGCGAAGATAGAAAATTTCAGTTTGCCTATGTTGAAATAGAACGAAGATCTTCCACAACAGGAGTTGGATAAAGTCAGAAGTTCTTTTGCAGGTATACCGGCAGAAGATGCTCACAGCAACAATTTAATGTTTAACAGGACAACATTTAATGCAATAACTTGCACCGGGAGGTTTAAAAGGTTCCGCCCCACGCGTTACATTTGTATCAACCTTCGTGCGCGAATCTGGTTTTCCACCAGTCTTCTTCTCATTCCTAGCTTTTTAAAAATGACAGTGAAGCTCTCTGCAGATGTTGGGTCATTGACATCCCATTAACCAAAATTTGGTAAAGGTCGGCCCTTCTCCTGCAACAGGTTCAAGATAAAATTAAACTTGTTTTACAACGTGATACTTCAGTTTCTTGACTACATATCGTACTAAGTAAATACTTGAAGCTACAGATTCTGACTAGAGGAGCCACAGAAATAACTCATTGAAAACTACACATAACAGACAGTTTTTAATATGCAACCACTATCAGATCAATCTGCTAATCATGAAATATCTTTGTGAGCAATAAATTGTGTTTCCTAAGATCCACAGTGCAGATTTCCAGGGTTCATTAAGACCTATTCACTGAACTGAAAATATTCGATCGCAGCCAATGGTTATAAACATCGTCAAGTTAGCGCATGATTCCCTCTTTAACGTTCACCCTTCTAAGTAAAAAGGATGTATACTACGTAACAGGACTATTGTGAACGCTCAATGGAATAACTCTAAATAGAAAGCAAATATCAACAGCAGATAATGGAAATTTTTTTATATAAAAATTGTATTTGCCCACTAATTAGAGAAACGTAACCTTCATCAAATCGACTACAACTTCTAAGCCACTTTATTTGAAGATTTACATTATCGATTGGCAAACACCTCGTGAATGAGAAAATTAGGCTGACAAGTAAGATCTTAAATGCCATTTCGGAAGCCACCGAGTCCAAAACTTTATGCCAATTCCAACAAAATTCGGAGAAGCGCAACCTTAACCACATCAAACAACAAAAACTAGCAGCCATATGTATTTGCAAAGATCGAATAGAAAAACCAATAACGTTCACGATCCAAATAACAAGACTCGTAAATAGTAAGCTTTTAGGAGAAAGAAACGATCTTATGATAATAAATTTGCATTTAATTCTTCCAGAGGAGACATTCATGGTAAACTTTTACAATTCGATTACGTAACTTTTCGTTAGATTTCCACCATAATCTCCATGAAGAACAAATACGTGAAAGGAAGTGCTTTGCAATTTGCATTAGCTCAAATCAAGCCACCTTATAATTACAGAATGACCATGCCATCAAACAATCGATCTTATGATAAAACCCAAAAGAGAAATCGAAACACAACTGATAGAGCAAGCGAAAATATTGAAATCAATCAAAAAATAAAGCCGATATCGAATTCGTCCACCTGAAGCAAAAAAAAAAAATGAAAAATAGTAGGTGTAAAATCAATTTCTTACAGACATAAATCCTGAATGTGGAAGAAGAGAGAAAAAAGAGAGAATTCTCAATGTGAATGTATATATTTTAGTAAGACTCGTAACAGTAGTAAGTCGCATAAGGCGGTATAAGGATTTCTTCCAAGTAAATACGTACATGGATTTTCATTTCGAGGTGGCATCCTTATTACTATAAATCATGTGAATCTAAACATTTCTTTAAGGAATACTTTTGCTCTGGTCAAGTTTATTATATAAAAAAACTCATGTAACTAATTAACATGAAAAAAAAACATCAACCTAACTCAAAATATTACCATTTTAATGTAACCGATTTTTTACGCAGCCGAGCCTCTCGACGTTCTTTCCTTCTCTAGCTCGGGAGAATTCTTCTCGGGACGTACTCAAGCAGTCGAGAAAAATGTTGCCGCATTGGATGGCCTGAAATCACAGTAACAAGTTGTTTCCATTGAAACCCTTCCAATGCTTAAGACAGGTCGGGATTCAGGAAATATATGGGCAAAGGAATAGTGAAATGCTAAGGAAAAAATTGATCTGCCTGTGAAGTGAAGAATACATGGTTTATATAGGTGAGATAAGGAGATAATGAGAGTGAGATATCCGGTCCGTTACTAGGTCTTGCGTGATTCAAGCGGATTCTCGGGATTTACAGGTTCAGTTATTGCATAGGCATAGATAAATTCGGGTACTCGGGAACATTACTGAGGTGGAGCTTCGAGGGTATCAAGGGTATCACCCCACCTGGTCAAACAAAAGGTTTGAAGTCGTAGACCATCTTGAAGAGTTGAAGTCAGGATCCGAGCCCTCTAGCTTGTCCTTGTCGTGAAAACTTATAATACACGTAAAATCTCCGGACAACCATCGATGATTGTAGGTGGACAACTGTCAGGCCCGGTGCGCTTACTCAATTCATCACAATTACACGGAAGCGTAAAATATGGGCTAAAATTTTTCATTTTGGGCCTGAACTAAAATCAACTCTTAAAATACAAACATACTCAAAATATGGATTTTGACTCAAAAATCCAAGCAATACCAGCAGCAATGCTGAAGCATCCACATATCACAACAAATACAGAATCCCCCAAATACAATATTCACGCAGTACATCCCCTGGTTCAATAATACAATACATAATCTATAACTGGGACTCAAAATGGGGATCCACCAGCTGACGCTCCACCCGGTCCAGCTGGATTACCTGAAGACCATGCAAAGGCCAACACAGACCAAAGCAGCCCAAAAGAGGGAAAATAAAACGAGGTCAAACCTCAGTACGAAGAGCCTCTATAAAGAAATAATCATATCAGACATGCAATATTTCAAACGTGCAATGCATGGGGGCTACCAAGAATCATCAGTAAGCAAGACACAACGACTCAGCTGTGCAATAAAATCTCAATCATCAATCATAATCCAAATCACAGTGACTCAGCTGGCTATCGCGACTCAGCGACGACATTGGATTCTCAGCACGACGACTCAGCTGGCAAATCGCGACTCAGCGATATTCAGGTCTCAAAGAACGTAAGCTCCATATGCTATGCGTGAATTCCAAGCAGACTCATGCTTAGAACCATACATATAAATCACACACATAAGCAATTAAGAGCACAACGCTCATCAACGTGAACCAACCAAGCAGATTCACCTAGCACGTAAATCACAACAACTCCGACATGAATATAAATATTCCCAAGCTGATATTAAAACTGCTAGTATGAGCTCACTCGTACCTCAACTCCTCACAGATACTACCTCAACAGATCGCACGAGAACACAGCTCAAACAGCTCACTCAAGTCTCCTGCCTTATCAGCTCACGGAGAACTCAACAGAAGCTGATCAATCCAACATGTAGCCACAACTTGCTCAACCAAGCCTAAACAGCTCGGGGACAATTCCACAGAATAGAGCCGAGATCTACCAACTCACCCAGCTCAAACCAAATCCTCAAACACGATAACCAGCTCTAATCGAAACGTAAAACAAGAATCAACGCTTACCCAAAATCTCAAACAGAACGGAAGAGATAACGGCCGATAATCGCGAAAATATTCGAACACTTCGACTTCGTCGCGCTACCTCGACACGTCCACCCAAGACTCCAAAGTGGTATCAAAAGAAAGGTCTTGGAGAGACGAAATCAGCGCCACCAACCTTGCTCCAAACGGCGGCGTAGATCGATGACAATTGAAAGAATTAGGGTACGATGAACAATAAGGGTTTGGGAAACAGTACGTATCGAAAACGCTCTGGAAGAAGATAAGAAATATTGGGTCTAAAATTGGCTAAGTCTTGATCGACACTTATATTTAGATCTCCCAGTCAACGCTACAGTGAAAGTCAACTCAGCTCAGAGCTTAGCACTACACCAGATCTGATTCCTCTACGCTATACCAGCTCGCGACCACTAAACTACGTCGCACAGGAGTCCAGATCAGAGCAAACAGCTCACGCGTATCCAGTGTACAACTCAGTACATACGCACAGATCAGCTCTTGGATCCAACAGATCACGCCACGTCGACAGATCACACTTGCGTACCAGTTCCCGTGCACTTATCAGCTCGCGCAACTAGCAGATTGTGCTAGTTAACTCCAGCAACTAGCGTCTAAGCTGAAGTCGCCAAACGATGTCGCATCGCCTCCAACTCGCGACAACCAGATCGCGCATACATAGACCAGCTCTTTCCTAATCTGGAAAAACTAAAACGCATCGGTCTACACCAAAATCACGAACCGGGCTTGTCCACACAGTACCACCCGCTCTCGCACCTGTAAGCCGTTCTCCATCCCTTTGCTACTCCAACAGCTCAGAGATGTTCCGTTCCATAACAGCTCGCGTTAGGGAAAATAGAACAGATCATGCACTGGGATGCTTACACGCACTGGGCATTTCTCTCCCAAAGCTGAAATGTTCACAGCTCTTGTCCAAATCGGAAAATTCACCATCAGCTCAGACCAATCTCCTAAGCTGAATACCCGATAACTCACGTCTCTCTTGGTTTATCCTCATCAAATCAACTTACACGATTAATTCTTGCTATTTCCTCTACTATGCTCATAATATGCCTCTAATTAAAATCGATTAATTATTGTGACGCCCAAACCCACGGGGTCATGAAATTGGGGTGAAATAAAATATTTACAATAAAAATGAAGGGCTGAAAGACAATTTGTTATAAGTTGTATTCCTTATAACTTAGAAAAATAATGAAACACAAACACAAGCCGACAGGCGCGTACATAAGTGGCGCCAACTACTGAAAATTACGGAAACAGATTCTATTATATATTGCAATTGCGGTTTTACAGCAGCTGTCATTCTACTTGAATTACTACTATTGTAACTGATTTAATACAGACGTCTAAAAATGAAAGACTTCATCAGCTATGACACGGAAAACGCTGGTCGTTGATAAACACAACACCACCCAGCAGCTGTTTCAGGATTCACCTCCCATTCGCTCCTCAGCTGTCGTACCTGCACCATTTTAAAAGCTAATGAGCCTAGGGCTCAGCAAGTAAAATCTGAGTAAATAACAATTTCATTTACCGCAGGCAGACATCTGATCATACAATACTGAGTTAAAGGAACATCAATACTTAAGCATTCATTCCTAAACATTTCTTTCTTTCATAAACTTAGAGATGGGGATAATCCCAGATCTCATCATCATCAGTTTTCTTTTGATTTATGGCTTAGAAGCTCTCCTTAGGTCCGTGTTGCACTTTGATCAAAATGACTTCTGATATCAGTTTTAGCATATAGCTCATATGAAAGGGCAGTCGACATTTGAACGACTACTCACCCTTCTCCTTGTGATCGTCTGTTATCTATGCCATAAATCTTAAAATAAACTTTTGTTCCTTTAACTTCTCATCTTTTCTTTGAAATTCTCTTTAAACATCATCGGGTTCCTTCATTTAAAAACTTGCTTCCATTTTAAACTTTATCGAATTCGACTTTGGGAACTTATCGCTGAAATGAAATCAGACATGATAAAATGGAACAGTACTTGGTAACAAAACAGATCTTTACTGTTCACGGTTATCGCTAAAAGGAATCAGCTTTTGATAAGGGAAACAATATCGTTAGCGTAAAACAGCTGCAAGGACACTCGTTAACATTGAAACAGATGTGATAAATGAAACGATGTCGTTATCTTGTAACAGATGTCAACGCAACTCAATTTAGTCAACTCAGCAGTCAATGAAATACTATTGAACTCAACAGCTGATTCTAGGCACAACGAATGTAGTTGGTTAACTCAGCAGTCAACGCAACTTAAATGCATAATTTCAGACGTTGAATGAACCAACAACTGAACCAAACTAATGCAACTGCTGATTGCAAATCAAAGCAACAGCTGATTAAGAATAAACGCAACAGCTGGACAAAACTAACACAACTGCTGAAACACTAATCAATCGCAACTGCTGAATACTGTTGGTGCAACATCTGCCAACCGCTGAATACGAACAATATAACTACTGATACGCAAATCAATGTAACTGCTGAATACTAAACAATTGCAACTTCTGATTACAAACTTGGTGTTGCAACATCGAACGACAGCTACACTATCAGCTGTTGTCTATCAAACCAGACTTTATACTGATTCGACTAACAACATACAGCTGATTAAGAATAAACGCAACAGCTGGACAAAACTAACACAACTGCTGAAACACTAATCAATCGCAACTGCTGAATACTGTTGGTGCAACATCTGCCAACCGCTGAATACGAACAATATAACTACTGATACGCAAATCAATGTAACTGCTGAATACTAAACAATTGCAACTTCTGATTACAAACTTGGTGTTGCAACATCGAACGACAGCTACACTATCAGCTGTTGTCTATCAAACCAGACTTTATACTGATTCGACTAACAACATCCGATTACATAGCGTCAAATTCAAATGTTACCATTCACCAGAAGGAAGAACATTCATGAACTTACTTGAATCAAACTCGAACTCCTCAGTATTTTAAAATATCAATAACTTTCTGGAAAAACTTGGAAGCAGTAAAACATCATTTTGAACCCAAATTTCTTTCATTGAACATGCGTAAATCATTTTAAACATGAACTTCAACATCTCTTAAACATACAGGCAAGCAGATCCATAAAATGAATAAAATCAATATATGCTTTAAATGGTGTAGCAAAGGATCAGCTTTTACTTGCCTTAAAATGAAGCCTTACAACCACAGTCTATTCCTGCAGAAATATTCTCCTTGAACAACACAACAAACTTATGTTTAGAAGAACACAAAAGAGTTTTCTGATACAAGTGAAAATAAACTTTTCTTTCAAAACAGGTATTTATATGGAAGAGATTAATGGCAAGGTGTTGTGTTCTTCAAGCATGACACACCTCGATTAAATTATAAAATTTGGTAAAATTCCCTTCACATCATTTTAATTTGTAATACACCAAACCCTTTTCAGAAGAAATAATTTGTCCTCCTTAAAAATCATTTTTCAACCAGGTTAAAAACCCGCTCATGTGTCGCCCTTGGAGTCATCTGCTGAAACCAGCTGCGTCGCTTCTCATTTGAAATCAGCTTTTGCCAACAATTAAATTGTCATTTTGACCCAATGAAAATAAAAAAGATTCATATATGTAATCCTATGGATTTTGGGGCGTTACAACTCTACCTCCTTATTGAAATTTCGTCCTCGAAATTTACTTACCAAACAGATATGGGTAAAGGTTAAGCATATCAGCTTCTGTCTCCCATGTTGCTTCTCGCTCAGATTGATTAGACCATTGTATCTTAACAATAGGAATACTACGGTTTCTTAGCTTTCTAATTTCTCGAAGGAGAATTCTTTCTGGTCTTTCTTCATAACTTAAATCTGGTGCTAATTGGACTGGTTCATGACTTAGCACATGCGAAGGGTTAGGAATGTATTTCCTCAAGGCTGAAACATGAAAAACACTATGCACTGCTGACAGCTGTGGTGGCAGTGCTAAACGATATGCTAGCGTTCCTATCTTTTCTAGGATCTCATATGGTCCAATATATCTTGGACTCACTTTCCCTTTCTTTCCAAAACACATTACTCCTTTCATTGGAGCAACTTTCAGGAATACATAATCACCTACTTCAAAATTTAATTCCCTTATTCTATTATCTGCATAACTCTTATGTCGGCTTTGAGCATCCTTCATCCTTTCTCGTATTTTCCTAACAGTTGCTGCTGTTTGCTCCACTACATCTGGTCCTAAACCATCTCTCTCACCAACTTCATACCAGTGAAGGGGTGTTCAACATTTTCGACCATAGAGTGCTTCATATGGAGCCATTTGAATGGAAGCCTGAAAACTGTTATTGTAGGCGAACTATACTAATGGTAACTTCAGATCCCAACTTTCTGAAAAATCCACAATACATGCTCTGAGCAAGTCTTCTAAAATTTGAATCACCATTTCAGATTGTCCATCTGTTTGAGGGTGAAACGCCGTGCTAAAGGTCAGTTTTGTACCCATAGCTCTATGAAAACTCTTCCAAAAAGCTAATGTGAACTTCGGATCCCTATCCGATACAATAGAAATCGGAATACCATGTAGCCTCACTATTTCCTTCACATATAAATCTGCATATCTGCTCACATCATATGTTGTCTTGACTGGTAAGAAGTGAGCAGACTTAGTGAGTCTATCTATTATAACCCAAATGAAGTTATATCCTTGCGCAATATTTGGTAAACCAGTTACAAAATCCATCGCTATACACTCCCATTTCCATTCTGGAATAGGCAGTGGCTTCAACAATCCAGCCGGCCTTTGATGTTCAGCCTTCACCAGTTGGCAAGTTAAACATTCTGATACATATCTAGCAATATCCCGTTTCATTCCTGGCCACCAATACAGCTTCTGGAGGTCTTTATACATTTTGGTACTTCCGGGGTGTACTGAATATGGAGCTATATGGGCTTCTGCCAAGAGATCGGATCTCAAAGTGACTACTTGAGGCACCCAAATCCTTCCCAGATATCTGACTACTCCATCTTCTGAAAAGTAGAGGCTACTGCCTCTTTCTCTATCTTGCTTGACCCACTTCTGGAGTTGTTCATCTCTTGGTTGTCCCTCATAAATCAAATCTGTTTGAGTTGTTTTAAAATTAGGATTCAGTTCTGGTGTTTTCCGCATGTTTTTATTACATACCAGATCTGTCTCCTCTTGTGATCATCGCCTCTGCCTCATATTCAGTTCTTTTTGGTAAAGAAGTATTTCAAACTCTTATGATCAGTAAATATTTCACACTTCTCCCCATAGAGATAATGCCTCCATATCTTAAGGGCAAAGACAACAGCTGCCAGTTCCAAATCATATGTAGGATAGTTCTTCTCGTGATCTTTCAGCTGTCTAGATGCGTATGAAATTACTTTGCGGTCCTGCATCAGTACATCACCTAATCCCATCTTAGATGCATCTGTTAAATCACGAATTTTCCTTAATCAGATGGCATTGTTAACACAGGTGCTTCTATCAATGCTTGTTTCAATTTGTCGAAACTATTTTGACATTCAGCTGTCTAGTTATACTTCACCTGTTTCCTCGTTAACGTAGTCAAGGGAACAGCTATCTTAGAAAATCCTTGGATAAATCGCCTATAATATCCGGCTAAACCCAAGAAACTCCTTATTTCCGAAACAGACTTTGGTATTGGCCAGTCGCGAACAGCTTCTAATTTAGCTGGGTCGACTTCTATTCTATCCTTAGAAATAATATGGCCTAAGAACGCCACTTTCTCTAACCAGAAGTCACATTTGCTAAATTTAGCAAACAACTGCTTATCTTTCAAAATCTGAAGAACTGTTCTTAAATGTTGAACATGCTCACATCTGGTCTTAGAATATACTAAAATGTCATCAATGAATACTACTATGAGTTGGTCCAAAAATGGTTGGAAAACTCTATTCATTAAATACATGAAAACTGATGGAGCATTCGTAAGCCCAAAAGGCATAACTAAAAATTCATAGTGACCATACCGAATTTTAAAAAGGCTGTCTTATAGACATCTAATGCCTTAATCTTTAATTGGTGGTATCCAGACCTCAAGTCGATCTTAGAAAAGACTATGGACCCTTTCAGCTGGTCAAACAGATCTTCTATCCTAGGAAGTGGATACTTATCCTTAATGGTCAGTTTGTTTAACTCTCGGTAATCTATACATAGCCTCAAACTTCCATCCTTTTTCTTAACAAATAAAACGAGGGCTCCCCAGGGTGAAGTACTGGGTCTAACAAATCCTTTTTCTAACAGATCTTGTATTTGTTCCTTCAATTCCTTCATCTCTGATGGAGCTAATCGGTAGGGTGGTCTAGACACTGGAGCAGCTCCTGGAACTAACTCAATCGAAAATTATAATTCCCTGTCTGGTGGTAATCCTTGAATATCTTCGGGAAAAACCTCAGGGAACTTATTCACTACTTCTACCTCTGACATCTGGGGCTTACTGACGGTTGTTATGGATGACAAACTTGCCAAAAATCCTACCCCTCCTTTCCTAAAGAATCGTTGAGCCTTAAGAGCTGATATTATTCGAGGAATTCTAGAAACATGATTGGCTTCAAACTTAAATGAATCTCCTTTAGGCAGGTTAACCACTACTGATCGAAGCTTAAAATCTATCACTACTCCATATTTGGTTAACCAGTCCATTACCAAAATCATATCAAATTCCGGAATTGGTAACATAATTAAATCAGCAGTAATCAAATGCCCTTAAAGTCTAAGTTCTAAACTTCGAAACACATCGTGAGACATCAATTCTTCTCCTGACGGCACTGATACACAAAATCCTACAGCTACCTGATCAGACTTGATAGGTAATCTCTTAGCAAACTCAAACAGCTATAAATGAGTGAGTAGCTCCTGAATCTATTAAAGCCAAAGAAGGAAATCCAGCAATCATAATCTCACCTGTAACTACTGTCGAGTCTGGGTTGACTTGTTCAGCTATCATTACAAAGGCTCTGCTGGTTACCAGTTGCTTCGACTTTGGACAATATTTCAAAATATGCCCTGGCACCCTACATTTATAGCAGACATTTTGTCCAAGTCTGCATTGTCCAGGATGATGCTTCTGACACTTAGGACATGCTGACCTATTGTTACCAGCAGGAACAGAACTGATGGGTTGAATCGGTAGAGGTTTCTGTTCCTGAGGCCTCTGCTGGTTCTTGTTTTGTTTCTTAAACGGCCTCTGGTCCTTCTGCTGAAAGGCTTGTCTCTTCTGTTGCCTTTATTCATCAGCATCTTTCTAGTCCCTCTCAATACGCATGGCTCTATCCACTGCTTCTCTGTAAGTCCTTGGCACAGATAGCCTAACATTCATTTTGAACAAATCGTTAGAGGTTTCTGTTCCTGAGGCCTCTGCTGGTTCTTGTTTTGTTTCTTAAACGGCCTCTGGTCCTTCTGCTGAAAGGCTTGTCTCTTCTGTTGCCTTTCTTCATCAACATCTTTCCAGTCCCTCTCAATACGCAGGGCTCTATCCACTGCTTCTCTGTAAGTCCTTGGCACAGATAGCCTAACATTCATTTGAACATATGTTTCAATCCTTCTACAAAATGACTCAACTTCTCTTCTGGCTCATTTCCTACCAAAGGTACAAAATAGCACCCTCTTTCAAACTT